>JAXCGZ010005663.1:190000-192500 GCA_037179515.1 Halocaridina rubra
TATATATATATATATATATATATATATATATATATATATATATATATATATATATATATATATATATATATATATATATATATATATATATATATATATATATATATATATATATATATATATATATATATATATATATATATATATATATATATATATATATATATATATATATATATATATATATATATATATATATATATATATATATATATATATATATATATATATATATATATATATATATATATATATATATATATATATATATATATATATATATATATATATATATATATATATATATATATATATATATATATATATATATATATATATATATATATATATATATATATATATATATATATATATATATATATATAGTATATATATATATATATATATATATATATATATATATATATATATATATATATATATATATATATATATATATATATATATATATATATATATATATATTATGATTATGATTAGTAGGTTGGCCATGGCACAAGCCACCCGTTGAAAGACTATGACTGAAGGTATTAGGATGCAACTAGGACTGGTCCAGACAGTTCCAGGTTGAGTCTTCCTTCAGGACGGTTCTTTCCTCATGCCTACATCTACACTGAATATTCTGGCGTGTTCATTACACATCTCTTGCTATTCCATTACATTTGACAAGTCACAACATTCCGCACATCTGTCTCTTTTACTTTCTTTTTTTACTCATATTTGTTATCATTTATGGAAGGGTCACAACTAATGGCCCCCAGTACCCGGCATAGTGGGGTGCGAAGAATCTTCGGGGATCGTGTTGACTCCACCATTGGTTTGAGGGCAGACACGCCTGGTGGAGGTAATTGTTCTGCTCTTAACCTTGCACCTCCTAATATATCTGCTTCTTTCACTCTTCACTATTCTAACATTCGTGGGCTGAACTCTAATCTTTCGTCTGTGGAGCAGCACTTGGGCACTTTCCTCCCTAACCTCCTCCTCCTATCTGAAACCCAGCTGTCTATACATGCTTCCACTGACCCATTCCAAGTCCCTCACTATAATCTATATACTTGTTTTCGTTCCAAAGGTGGGGTCTGTGCATACTGCAACACTAACACTCCTACTGTGAGGCTCATGGACCTTAAATCTTCTGATTCTGATGTTCTCAGGCTAATATTCTATCTCTCCACTACCACTATATTCCTTTGCGTCTGCTACTGTTCTCCAAACTCCACCGAGTTTGTGTCTTTTTTTGAATATCTATCCTCGTTCCATGAGTCCTTCCTATCTTCTCACCCACGTGCCGAAGTTCTCTACATTGGAGACTTCAATGTACACCACTGTCAGTGGCTTCATTCTTCTCACACTGACGTGGGAGGAAGCGAGGCCCTTGCTTTCTCTATTACTCACGATCTGGAGCAAATTATCAAACATCCTACTCGCATTCCTGATCGTCACGAACATGCTGCAAACACTCTTGACCTATTTTTTACTTCTAACCCTTCAAACTACTCTTATTCTGTGCTTTTCCCTCTTGGTAAATCTGACCACCCTATGATCTCAGTCTCTTCCATTTTCGCTCCCCCACCACCAATCCCTCCTACTCAGCGTAACTTTCTCTTTGACTACCCATGGGATGACTACTCCTTTCGGTCCCGCAACCCTGATCAGGTAGCTCTACAAGTTGTCGAGATCATGACCACAGGAATGGAGGCATACATCCCCTCTTCAACATCAACTTTTTCTCCCCCTAAACCTTAGTTTTACCATGCCTACTCCATGGCTATCCTGACTAGGAATCAGGCTCACCGATCTTACCTAGCCTCTCCTTCCAACTTAACTCGCTCTGCTTTTATTATAGCTAGGAATTGCTGTACTACTCAGATTCGAAGGTCTAAGGCTTCCTTTATAAGAAGGAAAGTTGATGACCTTAACTCCTCTCCCACTGACAAATGCTTCTGGTCCTTAGCCAAAAACCTCCCCAAAAACTTCTGTAACTCAAGCTTTCCCCCTCTCATTCGTTCTGATGGTTTTATAGCTTGCTCTCCCACTGACAAAGCCACTCTCTTTGGCTCTCATTTTTCTGCCAATTCTTCTATCAACGATTCCAGCACACATGTTCTTCAGTCTTTTCCCCTCTCTAACCCTATGCCTTCCCTTATTCTTTTTTCACGCAGTGTTCATAAGGTTCTTCGCTCGCTAAAGATGAACAAGGCATCTGGTCCCGATGGTATCCCTGCAAGGTTCCTTAAGGAGTTTGCAGATGAACTGCCTCCTGTGCTTTGCCATTATTTTATACCTCATTCTGTCAACCAGTGTCTATCCTTCATCTTAGAAGCATGATTTAGTTCAACCTATTCCTAAGAAGGGCGACGGCTCTATTCCTTCTAACTACCGACCTATTGCCCTAACCTCCTCTATTGCTAAAGTTCTCGAGACTTTGCTCAATGCTCACTTCTTGAAATACCTTGAATCTAACTCACTTATCTCCAAT
>JAXCGZ010005663.1:197500-210000 GCA_037179515.1 Halocaridina rubra
TTAAATGACACTTATTCCAATAAACTTAAATCTAGGGGAGGCTCTGAGGTGACCTTACAGCTAAGCTTGAAATTAAAAAAAAAAAGGATTACAATATTTGTTCTTCTGCGTCCACTAAATGTTGGCAAAGACGGTGGGGACTTTTTTCCCATCTTTATCAGTTCAAATATGTAGTTGTAAAGACTCTATTTCCCTTTGTGGACACTTCTAACGTTTTTTATTTATTTAACTTTTTTAACTAAAGGGATTTTTACTTCCCTTTTCTCACTGTTAATTTTAGAATTTTCTATTATACGGATTTTCAATTCCCTTTTTTCATTGTCACTGAATTTATTATATGTATAGGGATTTTTTCTTTCCCCTTTCTCATTTTTTATTTTTGGGGGATTTTCATTTCCCCAGCCCCTCCCCACCCATTATTGATAGGTCTTGGGATTCCCACCACTAGTGACTGTTCAACCCCCACCTCACACTTTTAGAGAGGTCCGGGTTGTAACCACGTACCGTGAATACCGTGAATTCTTTTTCTTGAGACAGGGACGGACAAAAGGAGGGTGCCGATATATCTTCCATGAGCTTCTCCCGCCCTCGCTGCGACTCTCGAGGTGATCCTATGACCACCTCTCACGACACCTCTCCCAGGAGGTGCATCTCCCTCCAGCTGAAAAATACGAACATGCCTGGAGTAGATTCTAGGGCCAGAAAGTAGGACCTAGTGTCACTAATACAAATTCAAGAGAGAATAGATATGACCTCTGAGTACAAACAACGGCCATATGTAAGAATGCAGCGGGTATACTTCGCCTCCCTGCATCTGCAGACGCTTGCAATCTCTCCAATGGGTAAAAGGGACTGGTTTGTGAAAATAAAATTTAAAATTGCAGGTCGGGGCTGCCTAGAAATAGAGTGGTAATTGAAAGCATGTGTCTACACCATTAGATCATTATTCCAAGATACTTAGGACTTAGCTGAGTAACTGATACATAACATTAGTATACTATAGATATAAAAAAAAAAGTCATGACATGCTGAGCATCAGCCACTAAAGAAATATTCTTATTAGCAGTGACTACAGTATCATAAAAGCATGAATTCAAGATAAAAATACAAATCATTTAGTTACTGCTGATAGCATTTACTAACATAATAATTATGCAAAATGCTATGGAGTGACAGCAACAATAACAGCCAACATAATAATAACAATACTAATAATCATGATCATAATAAGAATAATAAAAATTAAATAAAAATACTAAATCAGGAATAGCAGTATATATACAACTGAGACTGGCATTTTGAATTAAGAATAGAGTTCTATACTTATATTTCATAATAGTGCTCATTCTAACAGTCTCTTTTATTATTCGAATTCCTGCAGTAATAATATATATATATATATATATATATATATATATATATATATATCAACCTTCTGGTTGCCCAATTTGTCAGTGGGAGCTTTATCTATTTTCCAAAACAGTTGATATATGTGGCAGGAAAACTCGTATATTAATCATTTCAACTTATGGCTTAGCAGTATTTATGCAATATCAGCATGCAAAAACTTATCAAATGTAATAAAACTTGGGCATATATATCATCCAGCAAATTTGCAAAAGAATCTAAAAAAAAAATCAATGATTATAATACTCTGTCAACATAAAGAAATAACATGTTTCAGTATGGAAAGGGCAAAAGACGTGAGAAAGAGAACATAAGAACATAAGAATAGGGGACACTGCAACATGCCTACTGGCACACACGAGGCAGCTCCATTTATTAATGATATTTTCATCATGTCTAACCTATTATATTCTACTCTACTTATTTATTCTATTTTTCTTTATATGATTCTTCTAATAATCACTAACCTACTCATACCCACCCAACCTCTGTCATATGTCTATCTAATCTACATTTGAAGGTGTCTAAGGTATTGGCATTTATTATCCTACTAGGAAGCCTGTTCCATGTGTCAGCTACTCTATTACCAAACCAATTTTTACCAATTTCCTTTCTGAACCTAAATTTATCAAGTTTAAATCCATTATTACGAGTACTGGTTTGATCATGAATTTTTAAATCTTTATTAATATCACCTTTGTTAATCCCTTTAAACCATTTATACACCTCAGTCATATCCCCCCTAATTCTGCGCCTCTCTAGAGAATGTAGATTAGATGGGGCCTAACTAATGCAAGATAGAGCTGCAAAATAACTTTTTCCGTCCTATTGCCAACACTTTTTGAGATAAATCCGAAAATTCTATTTGCTTTTTTTCTGACTGCTGTACATTGCTCTCTTGGCTTAAGATTACTACACATAAGAACTCCCAAATCCCTTTCACACTGAAAACTCATGATTTCATGGTTATTTAGCTTATAACTCGTATAGTCTTTTATAGTACCCATTTTAACTACTTTACATTTTTCAACATTAAATTCCATTTGCCACTTATCCGACCATTCAGATAATTTATTTAGATCTTCCTGTAAAGCATGAATGTCTTCTTTTCCAGAGAGAGAGGAGAGGAGAGAGAGAGAGAGAGAGAGAGAGAGAGAGAGAGAGAGAGAGAGAGAGAGAGAGAGGGAAAATTTATTTTTCTTTATAAAAAACGTATAATTTTCGCTTATAGGGCCCTTTTTTATGACGTGACTTCCTGTCCAACTATGAAAGGGGACAGAGTGCAACTGCAACCATTTTCTAAGGTCTAAAAAGAATAAATGCAAAATAACTTAGTGTACAAATAAAGAAACATCGAAGCATAAATCCATTCTTTTTTCTGTTTAACAATGCAAATAACTTTAGTGAAATAAGCATACACATACTTGTCTATTATGGCAATCTTTTCTCTTTTTATAAATCAGAGGGTTGAGTCGAAGCACACTCTCGCTATAAGGTAGCATATATTTGATGAAATTAAAACAAAATACTTCAATCATATGTGACAATAATATTTAATAAAATATGGAACTCTTGGAAGCTTAACAAGAATTGCAAATTAACAATATTTTACACTAAAGCTGATATCTTAAAAGAATTTTTCTTATTTTTATTTATTTATATCTACTACCATTAACAAATTTATCCTCTCTTAATAAACGATATACAAGGACTTAAGTATCATTATTTTTAAATATCAAATTTCAAATATAAGCTCTGAGAATCTCAACTTTCTTAATTAGCTCAATTGTAATTATAAATTTCATGACAATGATAGTAACAATAATTTTCTCTAGATAAGCTTTTGGGTTCATCCAGTGAGGACGTGCTTCCAGTACTTTCTTTCTCTTTCTATGAGATTAAAGCCAACCTTATGTTAGCACGGGCCCTTGGAGGTTCGAAGGTCTCCAAGGTGTTAAGATGAACGTCCAGGCTGCCTAGTATTTTCTGGACTACTTGAGTACCGTATTCTGAAGCATTAGGATGTTGTATATTGATGTCTAAGTTCATTCCAAGTCTAAAGGTGTTTGTTTTTGGACATTCTAGCAGGTAGTGTAGCAAGGCTTTATCTGTTATTTTGCTACAGTGCTTGCGCTCCCTTGCAAAGTTTTCAATTACTTCCCAGCAGCACTTGTATCCAAGTCTGAGTCTGGCTACAGTTACAGCTAGGCTTCTTGGGGTGTATCTTGATATATGTGATGGTTCAAGTTTTGTGGCTTCCTTGTACCAAGTGGCAGAGTAGGAACCTTTATTTACCCAGCTGTTGTGGTTTTCCTGTATTGCTTTTTGAAGTGACTGTTTATTTTTGGATTTATATTGTTGCAGGCTGGGTTGTATGGCGCATGTTATGTGGCATGAGACAGCGTTTTTAGCGAGTTGATCAGCGCTGTCATTGCCAGGTATATTTATGTGGCTGGGTATCCAGTTTATTGTAACTTGTCTCCCTTACTCTTTGTGTTGTACCAGCAATGGTTGAATGGAGCTGAGTATGTTTATATTTTCTTTGAATCAGTATTGTTGAGGTGCTTGAACAGATGACAGGGAATCAGTGTGGATGGTTGCTGGTCCACGTTCAATTTGAATGGAGTATTGTAGTGCCATTTTGATGGCATATAGTTCAGTTTGGAGGGTGGAGCAGAAGTCTGAGAGCCTACAATATGCTGTAAATCTTTCGGAGTAGACAGATGCTCCAGTCGCTGGTATGTTTGTGTTGACAGTTCCATCTGTATAGTATGAGATGCCTTCTGTCTGGTTGGTATTTGCGATTGCAGCAAGAGCTGCTTAATGCAGTTGTGTCTGTGTGCTTGCTTTTTTTGTTGTTGGGCAAGATAGTACTGTTAAATTTTGCTGGGTGAGATTCCCATGGGACCAGCGGTTTGTGATGGATGCAGGGCTTGTCCGGTTTGATTTTAGCCAAATCAGATTCAGTTTTGCATTTATGCATGTTTTTTAGTAGATGTCCAGCGTAGGTGTTTGGAATGGGGAGGTCAGGATGCCTGATGAGAACCTCCCTAATTCTTTTTGTGTATGTGATTCCTTTCAGAAAGCATGGCTTTTGATATTGTATTTGCATTGGAAACATGAATCCAACTTTGTAGTGGAGGTAGGTTAGCTTCCATTTGTAGATTACATATTCTGGTCCACATTGGTGCACCCAGCATGATTTGCATGGTGTTATTTTGAATTACCTCTATGGTGGAGGTTTGTTGTTCATTGAGGTTGGCTAGAATGGGAGCACTGTAGGTGATCAGAGATCTTGTGGTGGCCAAATAATACTTCCTCAAGACTTGAAGACCTGCTCCTTCTTGAAGAGATATCATATACCTCATAAGAGTTATCCTGTTTGTGGTTCTTTCCTGGAGAATCTAATCTGAGTTGTAAAAGTCAGTTGTCTTTCTATGTATACTCCTAGATACATGAAGGAGGCTACCCATTCTATATTTGCATTTGCTAGAGTGAGTTGGACTAGTGGTGTTGGAGATTTTATGTCCATGGCTTTTGTTTTAGCAGTGTTGATTTTGAGTCCCAGCTCTTTGCTTTTAAGCCGGAACTGAGCTATTGCTTTTTGAGCATTGGTTAGCCTATTGCCTCCTCTACTGACAAAGACTACATCGTCTGCATAGATGAAGATGTCAACCCCCTGTGGCAGTTGGAGTTGAAAGAAGTTCTTCATTAATATATTGAAAAGAAGTGGGCTGAGAATTCCTCCCTGAGGGGTTCCATTTTCTAGTTTTTCTATATGCAGACAGATTGCCCTGAAATCTTACTCTGGCTTCTCTATTTCTAACATGGTTTGAGACCCAACTAAGTAGATGTCCCTTAACTTCCTTATTAGCTAAGGAAGTCAGAATTGCTGCAGAGTTGGCCAGTTCAAACGCCTTCTCTAGGTCCAAGAAGACGACGGCAGCAGCCTTGTTGTTAAAGCAGATGAGGACATCCATGATGCATTGTGTGGTGCCTACATTACCCCTGTAGGCATACAAGTGCAGGTATAGGGTGCCAATCTTAAATTGCAGTCTTTTGAACACCATTTTTTCTGCTGTTTTTTCTAAGCAGCCCAGCAGAGATATAGGTCTTGGATTTGCTGGGTCTTTGGGTTTAGGGATAGGCTGGATGTCCTGTTGACTCCAGATTTTTGGCCACACCCTCAAAGCGTAAGTGGTATTTGCAAGGTAGAGGTATGCGGCTGCACCTGAAGTGCCCATGTTATCAATTATTGTATAGGTGATACCGTCTGCTCCAGGAGCTGTGTCTTTTCCTTTATGCTAGCTATTCCTTAGCTCTTGAAGGGTGAAAGGTGTATCCGTATCATCCTGTTGGTCGCATGCATGATTTATGGTGTCCCCTCATTTTACTTGCTTAAGATCATTTTGGATCCTAACTGTGCTTGTTGGAAGCTGTTGGGTTGCAGAACAGTTAGAAAAGGTGCTTGCAAGTCTTTCGGCTTCTTCTTTGGGTTTTGGATGTGTGGGGATTCCGGTGCACTTCTTTCCAGACACCCTCCTGAGCCACTGCCATCGTTTGGATAGGTTAGTGTGATAATTCAGTCTGGCACACCATTCCCGCCATTTATCTGTTTTAATTTTTGAGACAATCTTGTGAGTGTCTGTGACTACCTCCTGGAGTACTGCTCTATTGGCATCTGTGGGTCTTTTTCGATATAATTTCCTAACCCTATTTAGCCTTTGTTTGGCTTCTTTGACTTCTCGGCAGTGATACCACGAGTCCTGGTAATTACTTTTAGGGATTCTGTTCTTTGGTATGGAATCATCAGCTGCCTTGTGAAAGACAGAAATGAGGTACTGTGCAAGAGTATTTACATATTCTGGCACAGTGTAATTTGTATGCCATTGTGTTAGAGATTCTTGGAATTTTTTCCAATTTGCAATTTTTTTATTCCATTTGGGAGGCAGGGGTGGGACTGGTGGTAGTTTTGGCAGCTGTTTGCTTATCTGAATGGCATAACAATCACTTATTAGGTATGGATGTATGCTCCAGCCAGTATTGGGAGTGAGAGAGGATGTTATGAAGGACAGGTCTACTCTTCCTCCTTGTATATGTGTAGGTACCCCAGTGATGAGTAAGTGTATGTTGGGGAATTCATCCAATAGATAGGCAATGTGTTCGTCATCATCAGTGTTTGCCCTTGTTGAATTTAAAATTCTGTGATGGGCATTGAAACCACCTCCTATGAAGGATAGTTCTTCAGCAGCAATTGCAAAGAGTTCTCAACCCTCCAAAGTGCCGTTGATTTGTTTATATACGTTATATATTGTTATGTTTTGATTTAGAAGCTGTATATTGACAGCCTGAATATCAACATTTTTCCCACAATCTGGAGGGTTGATATTGGAGGCGGGGATGCAATTTTTAACAAGAGTTATTAATCCTCTACGAGTATGGTGGTCAGCTGACATTGTGAAGGCTTTGTAGCCTGAAAACTTAAAATCTTTTTCTCCTTTGTAAAGAGATTCCTGAAGTAGGATGATGTCAAAATCATCCTCTTTGGCTGCTCCTTGTAGGGAGGCATACTTGGATCTTACCCCGCAAATATTCCACTGCAGAACCTTCAGGGAATCAAAGCTTTGTTTTATGGTACCGGAGTAGCCTGCCTCATTTCCCTCCTGGCTAGGCATGGATCCCGGGATGGAAGAGCTGGAAATTGGCCAATGCTGGACAACAGAGGGGGTTGGTTGGAGGCCACAAGACTCTGGGGAAGGTTGTCTGGAATTGGTCTTCGAGTTGTAGCTCGAGGAGTTGGAGTTATGGCATTCTTGGTTTGTGTTTGTTTCTCTTGTGGTGCAGGGCCAGCTTGTACTGGAGAAATTGAAGTTCTGGCCACAGGTTTGGGAGCTTGGGCTTTTGCATTGAACATGCTTTTGTCCAGTGCTCTTCCTACAGAGACTCTCTCTAGTTGGACATTCAGCATTCCTGCTAGCTGGTCGGCAAAGCCGTGGAGAAGCATTTGGAGCTTGTCTTCTGTGATGGTGATGAGATTGGACTCCTTCTGTGGTGGAGCCCAGAAGCCTTGGTTGCTGAGTGCTGGTGTGGGCTCTTGTGCTGCCTTGGGAGTTTTCTGGGTATGTATGGAGAGTGGTTTTTCCAGGGCTAGTCTTTGCCTGGGAGGACGAGGAGTTCTCTGAGGCTTGGGTGTTGCTGATGTTGTGACTTGTCTGGGAACCAGGCTTATGGTGATTGCCTTGGCATGTTGAGTTGCTTTGGTAGGCTGAGAAATGGATGGGTGGGTGGGTATTGGACGAGTGACTGCTGGTATACGGCTTAATTTCATGGGGCATTTGGGATTCCATGCGTGATGGTTTCCCTTGCAGTTGGGGCATCTTGCCTTGGCGGATTTGCCCTCTTTGTGGGCTTGGACGCACCTCTCCGTGTTGTGCCTGCCACTGCACACAGCACAGACCTCCGGAAGGGTGCACTGAGCTTTGTGATGCCTGAACTTCTGGCAGTTGAAACACCTTAGAGGTTCCTTGACAAAGGGCTTGGTGGGGAAGGATCCCCAGATGCCTAAATTCACCTCTGCTGGAACCCGGCCCTTGAAGGTGGCTACTATAGTCTTAGTCGGTTGCCCAGTCTTGCTTGTTTGCCGGATAGCTTCCGTGATGTACTGAAGTGCTAACAGTGGAGCCATTTCCATCACTTGGTTATGACAGCCTTGCAGGATTTTTCTCCTGGAATTAATTCCTGCATAAACACGTGGCGAGATGTCTGCATGGTATTGGTTGGCTTCTTGGTCTTTCGGCGTGAGTATCCATTGTCCCTGTAAATTGGGCCGAGCTGTCATATTGATGCCTGGTTTTGTTTGTTCTATTATCTTCACAGCCTGATAGCTGGTGGTAGGGTCTTCGCTCATTATTTTGAATTTGTTGAAGCCATGTGATGCTCGAGTATTCCTGTGGTTTTGGCTTGAGGCTTGAGTTTGAGTCTTTGGAGAGTTCCGGTCGTTCTTCTTTTTTCTTTGTATAGTGGTCCATCCTTCGCTGGAGTCTTCTTCTTCGCCAACTGGAGGGCTTAGTTGCCTTTTGCGATCCATTGTACATTCAGTTTTCCCCACCTGAGAACTTCCAGCAGCAGAACTAGATCAGTTAATGGTTGTAGGCAAATATTTTTAGAAAAACATATTTTTCGCTGAGGAGATTTCAATGCGACAACCAAAGTAGATAGTGATCTGAAAAATTCGTCACGTTGAATGGTTCTATTAGTTGATAGTTCGGTAAAGTTTGATAAAGTTAAATGGTTTTATATTTTAAATTTTAAAATTTAATGATTTGGGAGAGCGAATTGAGACTTACCTTCTATTTTTGGTGAAGTTAAGTGATTTTATTAGTTGATAGTTCGGTAAAGTTAAATGGTTAAGTGGATCAAGTTAAATGTTTTTTTTTATATGTTAAAGTTAAATGGTTTCGTAATTTAGTGGTTTGGGAGAACAAAGGGGGAGGAGGAGGCCCTACCTATCCTATTTGTAATTAGTCCACTCCTAGAGCAGACATTTAACCAGCAGAAGGAAGTGCCCTAGAGAACTGAGTGGTGGATTCCACCTTTCACTCTAGTAGTCACAAAGCATTCTACTGGGGAGGGGAGGGAATTGAGGGGGATCTAGCCTAAGGGAACTGAAGGTTCTCTCCTATCAAAAGGTGGGCTTATGGGAGGCGCCCTTGCTAAGCTAGTTTTCCCTAACAGTTCCTACTCCACCTTGCAATAGACTGCGATAGGTGGGGCGATGAACCAGTCTGATTCAGTCAGAGTTTTAAGACCACAAGGGCTACCGTATATCCACAGACAGGCCGGGGTTAGTAGGTGAAGGGGTTAGTCTCCTGATAGATAGGGTCTATCAGAAGGGATGGCGTCTTCCGATAGATAGGATCTATCCGAAGGGGTGGTGTCTCCCGATAGACAGGGTCTATCAGCAGAGGTAGAGATGTCTTCGTCGGCGTCGGACTTTCAGTTGAACTCTGGCGACGTTGGCCTAGGTTCTTTTATTCAAACACTGTGGGATGAATAAAAAATCAACCCTTCTTAGCAGTAGGCAGCGATACCGTTAATCCCTGATGGTTCTCGGAGGTCAAGAAGGTCTAGGAGAGCATGCAGAGCACGTCTTGTCACTACCAAGGCTGGGAGAGAAGTGTAGCTCTAGTCTTGACCTTACTCAGCACTATGGAGAGTGGTGGTGTTCTTTGCGTTGGTGGTGATAGTGGCAGTGGAGTTGGTGGTGGTGTCGTTGTTGGTGCTGTTTGTGGGTGTGCTGGAGATATGTCTGCGTCTGATGCAAGCAAACTCATTTTTAATTTAAGAACTGAGTTGGTCACAGTCAGGCAGGAGGTCAGATCCTTAGCAGAGGAGAACAGGAAGCTGAGAGGTAAGGTAGATGTGTTAAGCAGGAAGGGACAATTGAATAGGTAAGGCGATTGGAAAGTTGTGAATAAGTGTTCAACAAAGATGGTTCTTAGGAAAAATGATAGTTTTTGACTACAAGTTGCTAATTCTTTTAGTTCACTTAGAGCCGAATGTGACAGTGCCGGCAGTAAATCTTCAGGACCCATAAGGTCAGATAGGTATACTAGCGACCATAGAAATGGAGCTGGGAAAAGCTCTCAGGTCAAGAGCCTAGGTAAGTCTCCCAAGCTCGAAGTAACCCACCCTCTGGATAAGTCTCGTTCTCTTGTAATTGTAGGGGATTCACTGTGCAGATATGTAGACAAGAAAGTTAGGCATAGAGTTAGGGGAAAATATTTTTTCCCTGGAGCAGGTATAAAGAAGGTGGGTGAGTCGATTAATAGCTGGATTGAGGATAAAGATGTTGTTTGTTTGATAGCTGGTGGAAATGACGTACAAGATGGTAGAAGTGAGGAGCTGATTAGGTTGTATAGACAAGCCCAGGATAAGATCTGGAAAAGGGGTGCAGTTCCGGTGATGTGTGGTATTCTACCTAGGCTTAGCCAAAGTTCAGAGTGGTGGTCTCGAGCTATAGGAATCAATGCTAGGATGGAAGTATTCTGTCGGGAGAATAATATAGGTTTTATAGATGGGTGGGATCACTTCACTAGTCGTAGGCATATGTTTGCTAGGGATGGAGTTCATCTTTCTAGTTCAGGTGTCTCGGTTTTGGCTGGTGTGATAGACAGAGCGGTAGGGGGGTTTTGTTAGATACAAATAATGAAATAAATAATACTTGTGCAGAGAAATTAGTCAGTAAGGGTACAGTAAATAGTGGGTCAAATAACCGGGAGATTAAGGATAATAACAATTTGTTACATAGAACAAATATTAACAAAAAGAATAGCCACAAGAAGGGCAAACCTAGAGAAATTTTAAAAGTATATTATACAAATAGCCGTAGTTTAGGTAACAAGATAGAAGAACTGAGAGCCATAGTATGTAGTTAGAGACCGGATATAATATGCATTAGTGAAAGTTGTATTAATTTAGAGAGCAAACACCTTAAAGCTGAGTACATAATTACAGGATATAAACTTTATAATGCGGATCGCAGTGCAGATAGAAGAGGGGGAGGGGTAATCATGTATATTAAAGATAGCCTCAGAAGCTGCATTGAGTCTGGAATTAAGACAAATCTAAATTCTGAAACCTTATGGGTTGAAATTAAAAATAATAGAAAGTCTAGTTGTAGGAGTAGTCTACAGACCACCGGATCTAGATCATTTAAATTCGCAAATTATATACGATGAAATTTCTAAAATGACCTGGTCAAATAGAGTTTGCATTGTAGGCGATTTTAATTTTAGAAATATTAACTGGGAAACCATAACAGGTGATAGTAGCTCTAAGGAGTTTTTGGAAGTAGTAGAAGACAATTTCCTTTCTCAGCATGTACTTGAAGCAACACGGGGGGTGAATATACTAGATTTAGTTCTTAGTAATAGAGAGAAAATGGTCAAAAATTTAGAAGTTGGTGAACGATTAGACAACAGTGACCATGATTCCATTAGATTTAACATAATTTTCAAGAAAACTATAAAGAAAAATAAGAATATTGCTCCAAACTTTAGAGCAGGAGATTTTGAGGGTTTAAAAACTAAATTATCTAATGAGGTATGGGAAGGGATTTCTGGGGTACAGATGTGGGTAGTTAATCCAGCAGGTCAGGTCGCAGGTGGCAGATTACTCTGAGAATTGAGTACCAAGGGCCAAGGATTATCACAAGATAAGATCAATACAGTAAATTCTCTCACAGGAAAGAACAGCAGTACGTCAGTTAATATAAATTTGGAAGAGGCATATAGCAATTTTGTCATGACTTTTAAGAAGAGTCAGAAAGACTATATTCCCATGAAACATTTCAGATCAAGAAATAATGACCCGAAATGGATGAACAATATAATAAAGAATCTTATAGGTATTAAATGAGGAATATACAGAAAACTAAAAAGAGATGAAGAGCAGGTGAGGCAGCAATATATACAGTTAAACAGGGAAGTTAAAAAGATAGAGAGTCGAAAAGAAAATACGAAGTTAAAATAGCAGGAGAAGCTAAAGAAAATCCCAAATGGCTTTATCAACACCATCGAACAAAATTTAAGGAAAATGTCGGACCAATTGAAGTAGTCAATGGCCATATCACAGATGATGATAAAATGATGTGTACATGTTTAAATTATTATTTCATATCTGTATTTACCAACGAACACTTGGAATATATTACAGAGGAAGAATCCATTTACATAGACAGTCCCGATAATATACTTAGTTCAATAAATAAATTAAAGATAAATTAAAGGCTCATAAATCTCCGGGACCTGATGGAATATATGCTAGAATATTAAAGGAATGCATGGAAGAGCTTAGTTGTCCACTAACTGCTTTATTTAATAATTCAATAAAATTAGGATCGGTACCCATGGAGTGGAAATTGGCAGATGTGGTTCCAATATTTAAAAAAGGAGAACGAGTTAAAAAGAATAAATATACCCTGTAAGTTTAACGTCAACATTGGGTAAGATTCTAGAATCCATCATTGCAAATAAAATAAGGGCACATCTAGAATTGCACAGACTGATAAAACTTTCACAACATGGGTTTCT
>JAXCGZ010005663.1:215000-225000 GCA_037179515.1 Halocaridina rubra
ATATATATATATATATATATATATATATATATATATATATATATTTATGTATAAGTATATATTTATATATATATATATATATATATATATATATATATATATATATATATATATATATATATATATATATATATATATATATATATATATATATATATATATATATATATATATATATATATATATATATATATATATATATATATATATATATATATATATATATATGCATATATATATATATATATATATATATATATATATATATATATATATATATATATATATATATATATATATATATATATATATATATATATATATATATATATATATATATATATATATATATATATATATATATATATATATATATATATATATATATATATATATGCATATATTAAGGATATATATATATATATATATATATATATATATATATATATATATATATATATATATATATATATATATATATATATATCTATATATATCTACATATATATATATATATATATATATATATATATATATATATATATATATATATATATATATATATATATATATATATATATATATATATATATATATATATATATATATATATATATATTTATATATATACACATATATATATATATATATATATATATATATATATATATATATATATATATATATATATATATATATATATATATATATATATATATATATATATATATATATATATATATATATATATATATATATATATATATATATATATATATATATATATATATATATATATATATATATATATAGTATATATATATATATATATATATATATATATATATATATATATATATATATATATATATATATATATATATATATATATATATATATATATATATATATATATATATATATATATATATATATATATATATATATATATATATATATATGAATCATACTTTACCCCGACCGGGACTCGAACCTAGGACTTATGATTACTAAGTCAAGGCGCTACCACTACACCACAGAAGGTTAAAAGGAATCCAACCTTATAGCTTATATCTGCTATACTTAGGAATGAACGCATTCTAACTGAATGCCACTATGTTCATATTACAGATTCCCCAACCTCACTCCTGGCTTCAGTTTAGCATTTAATTCAATTCCCAATCTCATTCGGGCCATGAAATTACCAAATAAGCACATTACATATGTGAAAACATGAATCATTCTTTACCCCGACCGGGATTCGAACCTAGGACTGTAATAAGGACTCGAACCTAGGACTTATGATTACTAAGTCAAGGCGCTACCACTACACCACAGAGGGCTAAAAGGAATCCAACCTTATAGCTTATATCTGCTATACTTAGTAATCATAAGTCCTAGGTTAGAGTCCCGGTCGGGGTAAAGAATGATTCATATATATATATATATATATATATATATATATATATATATATATATATATATATATATATATATATATATATATATATATATATATATATATATATATATATATATATATATATATATATATATATATATATATATATATATATATATATATATATATATATATATATGTATATATGTATATATATATATATATATATATATATATATATATATATATATATATATATATATATATATATATATATATATATATATATATATATATATATATATATATATATATATATATATATATATATATATATATATATATATATATATATATATATATACATATACATATATATATATATATATATATATATATATATATATATATATATACATATATATATACATATATATATAAATATATATATATATATATATATATATATATATATATATATATATATATATATATATATATATATATATATATATATATATATATATATGTATATATATATATATATATATATATATATATATATATATATATATATATATATATATGTATATATAAATATATATATATATATATATATATATATATATATATATATATATATATATATATATATATATACATACATATATATATACATATATATATATATACATATAGATATATATATATATATATATATATATATATATATATATATATATATATATATATATATATATATATATATATATATATATATATATATATATATATATATATATATATATATATATATATATATATATATATATATATATATATATATATATATATATATATATATATATATATATATATATATATATATATATATATATATATATATATATACATATACATATATATATATATATATATATATATATATATATATATATATATATATATATATATGGTTCCGGTTCCGGTTTTACGTCACAAACTCCCTTATATATATATATATATATATATATATATATATATATATATATATATATATATATATATATATATATATATATATATATATTATATATATATAAATATATATATATATATATATATATATATATATATATATATATATATATATATATATATATATATATATATATATATATATATATATATATATATATATATATACATATATATATATATATATATATATATATATATATATATATATATATATATATATATAAATAGATACATAGATAGAGAGTTATATATAGATATATATATATATATATATATATATATATATATATATATATATATATATATATATATATATATATGAATCATTTTTTACCCCGACCGGGACTCGAACCTAGGACTTATGATTACTAAGTCAAAGCGCTACCACTACACCACAGAAGGTTAAAAGGAATCCAACCTTATAGCTTATATCTGCTATACTTACGAATGAACGCATTTCATCTGAATGCCACTATGTTCATATTACAGATTCCCCAACCTCACTCGTGGCTTCATTTAAGCATTTAATTCAATTCCCAATCTCATTCGGACCATGAAATAACCAATTAAACACATTACATATGTGAAAACATGAATTATTTTTTACCCCGACTGGGACTCGAACCTAGGACTTATGATTACTAAGTCAAGGCGCTACCACTAAACCACAGACGGTTAAAAGGAATCTAACCTTATAGCTTATATCTGCTATACTTAGGAATGAATGCATTCTATCTGAATGCCACTATGTTCATTTTAGATTCCCAAACCTCACTCGTGGCTTCATTTAAGCATTTAATTCAATTCCCAATCTCATTCGGGCCATGAAATAACCAATTAAGCACATTACATATGTGAAAACATGAATCATTTTTTACCCCGACCGGGACCCGAACCTAGGACTTATGATTACTAAGTCAAGGCGCTACCAATACACCACAGAAGGTTAAAAGGAATCCAACATTTATAGCTTATATCTACTATACTTAGGAATGAACACATTCTATCTGAATGCCACTATGTTCATATTACAGATTCCCCAACCTCACTCGTGGCTTCATTTAAGCATTTAATTCAATTCACAATCTCATTCGGGCCATGAAATAACCAATTAAACACATTACATATGTGAAAACATGAATCATTTTTACCCCGACCGGGACTCGAACCTAGGACTTATGATTACTAAGTCAAGGCGCTACCACTACACCACAGAAGGTTAAAAGGAATCCAACCTTTTAGCTTATATCTGCTATACTTAGGAATGAACGCAATCCATCTGAATGCCGCTATGTTCATATTACAGATTCCCCAACCTAACTCGTGGCTTCATTTCAGCATTTAATTCAAGTCCCAATCTCATTCGGGCCATGAAATAACCAATTAAGCACATTACATATGTGAAAACATGAATCATTTTTTACCCCGACCGGGACTCAAACCTAGGACTTATGATTACTAAGTCAAGGCGCTACCACTACACCACAGAAAGTTAAAAGGAATCCAACCTTATAGCTTATATCTGCTATACTAAGGAATGAACGCATTCTATCTGAATGCCACTATGTTCAATTACAGATTCCCCAATCTCACTCGAGGCTTCATTTAAGCATTTAATTCAATTCCCAATCTCATTCGGGCCATGAAATAACCAATTAAGCAAATTACATATGTGAAAACATGAATCATTTTTTACCCCGACCGGGACTCGAACCTAGGACTTATGATTACTAAGTCAAGGCGCTACCACTACACCACAGAAGGTTAAAAGGAATCCAACCTTATAGCTTATATCTGCTATACTTAGGAATGAACGCATTCTATCTGAATGCCACTATGTTCAATTACAGATTCCCCAACCTCACTCGTGGCTTCATTTAAGCATTTAATTCAATTCCCAATATCATTAGGGCCATGAAATAACCAATTAAGCAAATTACATATGTGAAAACATGAATCATTTTTTTACTCCGACTGGGACTCGAACCTAGGACTTATGATTACTAGGTCAAGACGCTACCACTACACCACAGAAGGTTAAAAGGAATCCAACCTTATAGCTTATATCTGCTATACTTAGGAATGAACGCATTCTAACTGAATGCCACTATGTTCATATTACAGATTTCCCAACCTAACTCGTGGCTTCATTTAAGCATTTAATTCAATTCCCAACCTCATTCGGGCCATGAAATAACCAATTAAACACATTACATATGTGAAAACATGAATCATTTTTTACCCTGACCGGGACTCGAACCTAGGACTTATGATTACTAAGTCAAGGTGCTACCACTACACAACAGACGTTTAAAAGGAATCCAGCCTTACAGCTTATATCTGTTATACATGGGAATGAACGCATTCTATCTGAATGCCACTATGTTCATATTACAGATTCCCCAACCTCACTAGTGGCTTCATTTAAGCATTTAATTCAATTCCCAATCTCATTCAGGCCATAAAATAACCAATTAAGCACATTACATATGTGAAAACATGAATCATTTTTTTACCCCGACCGGGACTCGAACCTAGGACTTATGATTACTAAGTCAAAGCGCTACCACTACACCACAGAAGGTTAAAAGGAATTCAACCTTATAGCTTATATCTGCTATACTTAGGAATGAACACATTCTATCTGAATGCCACTATGTTCATATTACAGATTCCCCATCCACACTCGTGGCTTCATTTAAGCATTTAATTCAATCCCCAATCACATTCGGGCCATGAAATAAAAAATTAAACATATTACATATGTGAAAACATGAATCATTTTTTACCCCGATCGGGACTCGAACCTAGGACTTATGATTACTAAGTCAAGGCGCTATCACTACACCACAGAAGGTTAAAAGGAATTCAACCTTATAGCTTATATCTGCTATACTTAGGAATGAACGCATTCTATCTGAATGCCACTATGTTCATATTACAGATTCCCCAACCTCATTCGTGGCTTCATTTAAGCATTTAATTCAATTCCCAATCTCCTTCGGGCCATGAAATAACCAATTAAGCAAATTACATATGTGAAAACATGAATCATTTCTTACCCCGACCGGGACTCGAACCTAGGACTTATGATTACTAAGTCAAGGCGCTACCACTACACCACAGAAGGGTAAAAGGAGTCCAACCTTATAGCTTATATCTGCTATAATTAGGAATGAAAGCATTCTATCTGAATGCGACTATGTTCATATTACAGATTCCCCAACCTCACTCGTGGCTTCATTTAAGCATTTAATTCAATTCCCAATCTCATTCGGGCCATGAAATAACCAATTAGGCACATTACATATGTGAAAACATGAATCATAAGTCAAGGCACTATCACTACACCACAGAAGGTTAAAAGGAATCCAACCTTATAGCTTATATCTGCTATACTTACGAATGAACGCATTCTATCTGAATGCCACTATGTTCATATTATAGATTCCCCAACCTCACTCGTGGCTTCATTTAAGCATTTAATTCAATTCCCAATCTCATTCGGGCCATGAAATAACATAAATTAAACACATTGCATATGTGAAAATATGAATCATTTTTTACCCCGTACGGGACTCGAACCTAGGACTTATGATTACTAAGTCAAGGCGCTACCACTAAACCACAGAAGGTTAAAAGGAATCCAATCTTATAGCTAAAATCTGCTATACTTAGGAATGAACGCATTCTATCTGAATGCCTCTAAGTTCATATTAAAGATTCCCCAACCTCACTCGTGGCTTCATTTAAGCATTTAATTCAATTCCCAATCTCAATCGGGCCATGAAATAACCAATTAAGCACATTACATATGTGAAAACATGAATCATTTTTTTACCCTGACCGGGACTCGAACCTAGGACTTATGATTACTAAGTCAAGGCGCTACCACTACACCACAGAAGGTTAAAAGGAATCCAACCTTATAGCTTATATCTGCTACACTTAGGAATGAACGCATTCTCTCTGAATGCCACTATGTTCATATAACAGATTCCCCAACCTCACTCGTGGCTTCATTTAAGCATTTAATTCAATTCCCAATCTCATTCGGGCCATGAAATAACCAATTAAGCACATTACATATGTGAACACATGAATCATTTTTTTCACCCCGACCGGGACTCGAACCTTGGGCTTATGATTACTAAGTCAAGGCGCTACCACTACACCACAGAAGTTTAAAAGGAATCCAACCTTATAGCTTATATCTGCTATACGTAGGAATGAACGCATTCTATCTGGATGCCACTATGTTCATATTACAGATTCCCCAACCTCACTCGTGGCTTCATTTAAACATTTAATTCAATTCCCAATCTCTTTCGGGCCATGAAATAACCAATTAAGCACATTACATATGTGAAAACATTAATCATGTTTTATCCCGACCGGGACTCGAACCTAGGACTTATATTTACTAAGTCAAGGTGCTACCACTACACCACAGAAGGTTAAAAGGAATTCAACCTTATAGCTTATATCTGCTATACTTAGGAATGAACGTATTCTATCTGAATGCCACTATGTTCATATTACAGATTCCTCATCCTCACTTGTGGCTTCATTTTAGCATTTAATTCGAGTCCCGGTCGGGGTAAAAAATGATTCATGTTTTCACATATGTAATTTGCTTAATTGGTTAATGCATGTCCCGAATGAGATTGGGAATTGAATTAAATGCTTAAATGAAGCCACGAGTTAGGTTGGGGAATCTGTAATATGAACATAGTGGCATTCAGATAGAATGCGTTCATTCCTAAGTATAGCAGATATAAGCTATAAGGCTGGATTTCTTTTAACCTTCTGTGGTGTAGTGGTAGCGCCTTGACTTAGTAATCATAAGTCCTAGGTTCGAGTCCTGGTCGGGGTAAAAAATGATTCATGTTTTCACATATGTAATGTGCTTAATTGGTTATTTCATGGCCCGAATGAGATTGGGAATTGTATTAAATGTTTAAATGAAGCCACGAGTGAGGTTGGGGAATCTGTAATATGAACATAGTACCATTCAGATAGAATGCGTTCATTCCTAAGTATAGCAGATATAAGCTATAAGGTTGGATTCCTTTTAACCTTCTGTGGTGTAGTGGTAGCGCCTTGACTTAGTAATCATAAGTCCTAGGTTCGAGTCCTTGTCGGGGTAAAAAATTACTTTTTCACATATGTAATGTGCTTAATTGGTTATTTCATGGCCCGAATGAGATTGGGAATTGAATTAAATGCTTAAATAAAGCTACGAGTGAGGTTGGGGAATCTGTATTATGAACATAGTGGCATTCAGATAGAATGCGTTCATTCCTAAGTATAGCAGATATAAGCTATAAGGTTGGATTCCTTTTAACCTTCTGTGGTGTAGTGGTAGCGCCTTGACTTAGTAATCATAAGTCCTAGATTCGAGTCCCAGTCGGGGTAAAAAATGATTTATGTTTTCACATATGTAATGTGCTTAATTGGTTATTTCATGGCCCGAATGAGATTGGGAATTGAATTAAATGCTTAAATGAAGCCACAAGTGAGGTTGGGGAATCTGTAATATGAACATAGTGGCATTCAGATAGAATGCGTTCATTCCTAAGTATGGCAGATATAAGCTATAAGGTTTGATTCCTTTTAACCTTCTGTGGTGTAGTGGTAGCACCTTGACTTAGTAATCATAAGTCCTATGTTCGAGTCCCGGCCAGGGTAAAAAATGATTCATGTGTTCACATATGTAATGTGCTTAATTGGTTATTTCATGGCCTGAATGAGATTGGGAATTGAATTAAATGCTTAAACGAAGCCAAGAGTGAGGTTGGGGAATCTATAATATGAACATAGTGGCATTCAGATAGAATGCGTTCATTCCTAAGTATAGCAGATATAAGCTATAAGGTTGGATTCCTTTTAACCTTCTGTGGTTTAGTGGCAGCGTCTTGACTTAGTAATCATAAGTCCTAGGTTCGAGTCCCGGTCAGGGTAAAAAATGATTCATGTTTTCACATATGTAATGTGCTTAATTGGTTATTTCATGGCCCGAATGAGATCGGGAATTGAATTAAATGCTTAAATGAAGCCACGAATGAGGTTGGGAAATCTGTAATATGAACATAGTGGCATTCAGATAGAATGCGTTCATTTTTAAGTATAGCAAATATAAGCTATAAGGCTGGATTCCTTTTAACCTTCTTTGGTGTAGTGGTAGCGCCTTGACTTAGTAATCATAAGTCCTAGGTTCGAGTCCCGGTCGGGGTAAAAAATGACTCATGTTTTCACATATGTAATGTGCTGAATTGGTTATATATGTATATATATATATATATATATATATATATATATATATATATATATATATATATATATATATATATATATATATATATATATATATATATATATATATATATATATATATATATATATATATATATATATAAAGATAGATATAGATATAGATACATAGATAGATAGTCATATATATGCCCAAGTATATATTTGCATATGAATATATATATATATATATATATATATATATATATATATATATATATATATATATATATATATATATATATATATATATATATATATATATATATATATATATATATATACATGTGTAGTCACCGTGGCTCAAGCGGTAGCGTCTGCGACTCTGAGGCTTCAGGTCGAGGGTTCGCGCCCCGTCACGGTCTGAGGTTAGCAAGGGCATGCACTCAGGGTAAAGATTACATCTGCCAAAACAAGTCTTTCGCAAGAAGGCAACCGTCCTAGCCCTTGGTTGAAAAGTGAGTCCGTGTTGTAAAACCGGAAAAACAACAACATATATATATATATATATATATATATATATATATATATATATATATATATATATATATATATATATATATATATATATATATATATGCATATATATATATATATATATATATATATATATATATATATATATATATATATATATATATATATATATATATATATATATATATATACATATATACACTATGCATATATATATATATATATATATATATATATATATATATATATATATATATATATATATATATATATATATATATATATATATATATAGTATATATATATATATATATATATATATCAATATATACATGTATATATATATATATATATATATATATATATATATATATATATATATATATATATATATATATATATATATATATATATATATATATATATACATATATATGTGTGTGTGTGTACATATATATATATATATATATATATATATATATATATATATATATATATATATATATATATATATATATATATATATATATATATATATATATATATATATATATATATATATATATATATATATATATATATATATATATATATATATATATATATATATATGTATATATATATATATATATATATATATATATATATATATATATATATATATATATATATATATATATATATATATATATATATATATATATATATATATATATTTATATATATATATTTATATATATATATATATATATATATATATATATATAT
>JAXCGZ010005663.1:230000-277500 GCA_037179515.1 Halocaridina rubra
GATTCTCTCGCTCTTCGCCGTAAGGTATCATCCCTCTCTCTTTTCTATCGTTACTACTTCCATTGATGCTCTGATGAGTTGGCAAGTTGCATTCCTCCCCCACTCCCGAGGCCAAGTAACACTTGCCAAGCGGCCTCATCTCACAGGTACTGTGTGGAGATTTGTAGCTCGTGGATTGGTCAGTGCAGCGACTGCTTCTTCCCATCTACCTCCAGAGTCTGGAACTCTCTTCCTCCTTCTATCTTTCCTAATTCTTGCGACCTTTCATCCAACAAAAAGCAGATCTATCATCATCGCATTTTACCTCTGACTAGGACTCGAACTGAAGATACATAATTACTGTGCCAAGGAGCTATCAAGTACTCCACTGAAGGTCTAAAGGAGAAACAAACCTTATATCTTAACTGCTATACTAGGAAAAAATGCATTCTATCTGAATTTTTTTTTTCACATTACAGCTCCTCCTAACCTCACTCGTGGCTTCTCTTTTCATATTTAATTCAAATATCAGCTAGATAAGCATTAATAATAAACAAATAAACATATTAATGTATGTGAAAACATGCATACTACCTCTGACCAGGACTCGGACCTAAGACACATATTTACTCTGCCAAGGCTCTATCAACTACACCACTGAAGGTATAAAGACGAAGCAAATCGTTCAGCTTAACTGCTATACTAGGAATGAATGCATTCTATCTGAATGCTTTTTTGTTCATATTACAGTTTCTCCTAACCTCAATCGTGGCCTCGTTTTTCGTATTTAATTCAAATCTCAGCTATATAGGCATTAATAATAATCAACTAAACACATTAACATATTTGAAAACATTTATTATATATTACCTCTGACTGGGACTCGAACCTAAGACTCATAATTATTTTGCCAAGGTGCTATCAATCACACCACTGCAAGTCTAAGGGAATAACACACCATACAGCTTGATTGCTGTACTAGGAATGAATGCATTCTATCTGAATGACTTCTTTTTCCATATTACAGCTTTTCCTAACCTCACTCTTGACTTCGTTTTTTTTGCATATAATTCAAATCTCAACTATATAAGCATTAATAGCAATAAAATAAACATATTAACATATGTCAAAATATGAATCATATAATACCCCTGACCGGAACTCGAACTTAAGAGACATAATTACTTTGCAAAGGCGCTATCTACTACACCACTGAAGTCTAAAGGAGAAGCAATCCTTATAACTTAACTGCTATACTAGTAATGAACACATTCTATCTGAATACCTTTATTATTCACATTACAGCTTCTCCTAACATCACTAGTGGTTTCGATTTTGGCATTTAATTCAAATCTTAGCTATATAGGCATTAATAATAATCAAACAAAGATATTGATATATGTGAAAACATGCATAGTACCTCTGAACAGGACTCGAACCTAAGACACATAATCATTGTGCCAAGGTGCTATTAACTACAACACTGAAGGTCTGAAGAGGAAGCAAACTATACAACTTAACTACTATGCTAGGAATTAACGCATTCTATCTGATTGCCTTTTTGTTCACATTACAGCTACTCCAAACCTCACTCGTGGCTTCGTTTTTCGTATTTGATTCAATTCTCAGCTATATAGGCATTGATAATAATCATATAAACACATTGGCATTTGTGAAAACATGAATCATATTTTACTCCTGACCAGGACTCGAACTCAAGACACATAATTACTTTGCCATGGCGCAATCAATTACACCACTGAAGGTCTAAAGGAGAAACAAACCTTATATCTTCACTGCTATACTAGGAATGAATTCATTCTATCTGAATGACTTTTATATTTATATTACACCTTATCCTAACCTCACTCGTAGCTTCGTTTTTTTGCATTTAATTCAAATATCAGCTCCACAGGAATTAATAATATTCAAATAAACACATTAACATGTGTGAAAACATGAATAATAATTTACCCCTGACGGGGACTCGAACCTAAGACATAATTTCTTTCAAAGGCGTTATCAAGTACACCACTGAAGATCTAAAGGAGGAGCAAACCTTACAGCTTAACTCAGCCCTTCTCAACCGGTGCGCCCTTTTGCATTGGTGCTCCCTGAAAGGTAGCCAGGTGCGCCCCAAGTTAAAGAAAAAGTATTTTATGATTTTTTTTTTTATATAAAGAAAATCTATATTTTAAAAAAAAACTACGGATAGGAACGTGTCTCCCATGTCTGAGTCAAGTCTTTGTGATTTGGTATTTTAAATTGGATGCTCTTTTTTTAATCTTTAAAAATGAATGGATAATTCTTTCCCTTTTCCATTCCTCAAGGGATTTAAATCTGTCATTATCTTTCTCTCTCTCTCTCTCTCTCTCTCTCTCTCTCTCTCTCTCTCTCTCTCTCTCTCTCTCTCTCTCTCTCTCTCTCTCTCTCTCTCTCTCTCTCTCGTGAATGGTTGATATAAAATCTAAGAAGAACCCGTCCTAAAGCATGTGAGAAGCAGCTATAATGACATTTGACTACAGGAATCGGCGGTAATCTTTTGACCTAAGTGCCGCGAGAGGGACACCTTAAAAATCGAACATAAGGAGATGCCCATTCATCAAGTTTGGATTTCCATCAAAGAAAATTCTTCAATAGCTCGTAAAGCACTGAATATTTTATTGCAGTTCTGCACATCATACGTCTGTGATTTAAAGTTTTCTGCATTTAGCAACATTAAATGTAGAAATAGATCAAATATTAGATGTATTGATGAGGAAATGAGAGTATTCTTATTACATATGAAGCCTAATATTCAAAAAGATATTAAAATCACATCAAGCACAAGTCTCACACAAGCATAATTGATCAAATATATTGTAATATCTTAGAAGTACATGCTTATTTCAAGAGTATTTTTTACAATTTTACTATTTTGCAATTTTACGGATAATATTATCTTATTCATATATTAAGTGTGCCTTAAAGTTTTAATTACTCTAGAAGTGTGCCCTGATTTAAAAAAGGTTGAGAAACACTGGCTTAACTGCTATATTAGGAATGAACACGTTCTATCTGAATGAATTTTTGTGCACATTACAGCTCCTTCTAACCTCACTCGTGGCTTCGTTTTTCGCATTTAATGCAAGTCTCAGCTCTATAGGCATTATTAATAATCAAATATACATATTAACTCATGTTAAAACATGAATCATATTTTACCCCTAATCGGAACTCGAACCTAAGACACATTTACTGTGCCAAGGCTCTAACAATTGCACCACTGAAGGTCTAAAGGCGAAGCAAATTTTACAGCTTCACTGTTATGCTAGGAATGAACGCATTCTATCTGAAAGCTTTTTTTTTCATATTACAGCTTCTCCTAACCTCTCTCGTGGCTTCATTTTTTGCATTTAAATCAAATCTCAGCTATGTAGGCTTTAATAATAATCAAATAAACATATTAACATTATGCTAGTACAGTGGTAACGCGCTGGCCTCGCATTCGCGAGGTCGACAGATCAGTTCCCGTTCAGAACCGAGAGTTTAAGCTGTTTACTGGGAAGGTTACCGCTGTGACTGGACACAACAGTTGGGGGTTGGGGCTTGCACCGGCTGACGCCCGCCAGAGCAGGGGCGATGCCTCTGATAGGAAGGCTAAAACCGCAAACTTTAACTTTTAACTTTAACATATGTGAAAATATGAATCATAATTTACCCCTCAGCATGACTTCAATATAAGAGACATGATTACCTTGCCAAGGTGCTATTAACTACACCACTGAAGGTCTAGAGGAGAAGCAAACCTTACAGCTTAACTGCTATAATAGGAATGAGCACATTCTATCAGAATGCCTTTTTAGTTCATATTACAGCTTCTTCTAGCCTCATTCGTGGCTAAGCTTTTCCATCAAATTCAAATCTCAGCTATATAGGCATTAATAATGATCAAATTAACACATTAACATATATGCAACATAAATCATATATTACCCCTGATGGGGACTCGAACTTTAGATACATAACTACTTTTCCAAGGCGCTAAGAAGGTCTAAAAGAGAAGCAAACCTTACAGCATAACTGCTATACTAGGAAAATATGCATTCTATCTGAATGCCTCTTTTGTTCATATTCCTAGTATACCAGTTAAGCTGTAAGGTTTGCTTTTCCAATACACCTTCAGTGGTGTAGTTGATAGTGCCTTGGCACAGTAATTATGTGTCTTAGGTTCGTGTCCCGATCAGGGATAAAATATGATTCTTATATATATATATATATATATATATATATATATATATATATATATATATATATATAGTGTGTGTGTGTGTGTGTGTGTGTGTGTGTGTGTGTGTGTGTGTGTGTCATTACCTAATTGTGATTACCTAATTGTGTTTACGGGAAAGAGCCCAAAGCTCGTATCTTCCCGTTTCCTGATCGGTTCCATTTTATACTTAGTGATACTTATCATACCTGTCCTTAAAACTATGGATTGAGATAGCATTAACTACCTCCTCGCTTAGCCAATTCCAATTATCAACTACTCTTACACTGAAAAAGTATTTCCTTACATCCTTACATAATTTCTTTCAAAGGCGTTATCAAGTACACCACTGAAGATCTAAATGAGGAGCAAACCTTACAGCTTAACTCAGCGCTTCTCAACCGGTGCGCCCTTTTGCATTGGTGCTCCCTGAAAGGTAGCCAGGTGCGCCCCAAGTTAAAGAAAAAGTATTTTATGATTTTTTTTTTTTATATAAAGAAAATCTATATTTAAAAAAAAAACTACGGATAGGAACGTGTCTCCCATGTCTGAGTCAAGTCTTTGTGATTTGGTATTTTAAATTGGATGCTCTTTTTTTAATCTTTAAAAATGAATGGATAATTCTTTCCCTTTTCCATTCCTCAAGGGATTTAAATCTGTCATTATCTCTCTCTCTCTCTCTCTCTCTCTCTCTCTCTCTCTCTCTCTCTCTCTCTCTCTCTCTCTCTCTCTCTCTCTCTCTCTCTCTCTCTCTCTCTCTCTCTCTCTCTCTCTCTCTCGTGAATGGTTAATATAAAATCTAAGAAGAACCCGTCCTAAAGCATGTGAGAAGCAGCTATAATGACATTTGACTACAGGAATCGGCGGTAATCCTTTGACCTAAGTGCCGCGAGAGGGACACCTTAAAAATCGAACATAAGGAGATGCCCATTCATCAAGTTTGGATTTCCATCAAAGAAAATTCTTCAATAGCTCGTAAAGCACTGAATATTTTATTGCAGTTCTGCACATCATACGTCTGTGATTTAAAGTTTTCTGCATTTAGCAACATTAAATGAAGAAATAGATCAAATATTAGATGTATTGATGAGGAAATGAGAGTATTCTTATTACATATGAAGCCTAATAGTCAAAAAAATATTAAAATCACATCAAGCACAAGGCTCACACAAGCATAATTGATCAAATATATTGTAATATCTTAGAAGTACATGCTTATTTCAAGAGTATTTTTTACAATTTTACTATTTTGCAATTTTACGGATAATATTGTTATTCATATATTAAGTGTGCCTTAAAGTTTTAATTACTCTAGAAGTGTGCCCTGATTTAAAAAAGGTTGAGAAACACTGGCTTAACTGCTATATTAGGAATGAACACGTTCTATCTGAATGAATTTTTGTGCACATTACAGCTCCTTCTAACCTCACTCGTGGCTTCGTTTTTCGCATTTAATGCAAGTCTCAGCTCTATAGGCATTATTAATAATCAAATATACATATTAACTCATGCTAAAACATGAATCATATTTTACCCCTAATCGGAACTCGAACCTAAGACACATTTACTGTGCCAAGGCTCTAACAATTACACCACTGAAGGTCTAAAGGCGAAGCAAATTTTACAGCTTCACTGTTATGCTAGGAATGAACGCATTCTATCTGAAAGCTTTTTTTTTTCATATTACAGCTTCTCCTAACCTTGCTCGTGGCTTCATTTTTTGCATTTAAATCAAATCTCAGCTATGTAGGCTTTAATAATAATCAAATAAACATATTAACATTATGCTAGAACAGTGGTAACGCGCTGGCCACGCATTCGCGAGGTCGACAGATCAGTTCCCGTTCAGGACCGAGAGTTTAAGCTGTTTACTGGGAAGGTTACCGCTGTGACTGGACACCACAGTTGATTTAAATGCAAAAAATGAAGCCACGAACGAGGTTAGGAGAAGCTGTAATATGAAAAAAAAAACTATCAGATAGAATGCATTCATTCCTAGCATAGCAGTGAAGCTGTAAAATTTGCTTCGCCTTTAGACCTTCAGTGGTGTAATTGTTAGAGCCTTGGCACAGTAAATGTGTCTTAGGTTCGAGTTCCAATTAGGGGTAAAATATGATTCATGTTTTAACATGAGTTAATATGTATATTCCAATTATCAACTACTCTTACACTGAAAAAGTATTTCCTTACATCCTTCAAAGAAGTTTTCTTACGAAGCTTCAAATTATGATCTCTAGTTCTAGAGCCTGCCATATCAAATTATCGATCCTTATCAACTCTATCATAACCATGAAGGAATTTAAAGACTGTCACCATATCCCCCCTCAATCTTCTAGCTTCGAGTGATGGTAAGTCTAATTCCCTCAGCCTCTCATCATATCTGAGATTACGTATTTCTAGCACCAGTTTCGTGGCATGTCTTTGAACTTTTTCAAGCTTAGCTATGTGCTTTTTCAAGTATGGATTCCAATAGGGGGCTACATATTCGAGTTTTGGCCTCACATAGGTTACATAAATATTTCTGAACATTTCCTTGTCCATGTGCCTGAAGGCTACCCTTACATTCGATAAGAAGGCATATGCTGCCCTTACTATGCCATTTATATGTATTTCTGGAGACAAATCTACCAGTATGATTACTCCTAGATCTCTCTCATTTTCTGTCTCTTGAAGTTGTACTCCAGCCATCGACTAGTCAAGCTTGGGCCTTCTTGCACTTGTACCCATTCTCATTACCTTAAATTTTCAAGTATTAAATTTCATTAGCCACTTTTCTGACCACTCATGCAGACTCTTTAGATCTTCCTGAAGTTCTCTACCATTGTTCTCTTTCCTACTTTCTTCAAAATCTTTGCATCATCTGCAAACATATTCATGAATGAATTTACAGACTCTGGTAGGTCATTTACATATACAAGGAACAAATGTGGCCCTAAAACTGAACCATGTGGAACTTCCCTGCTAACTCTTCTCCATTCAGACACTAAGTGTCTTACTCTAACCCTCTGTTCCATTCCTTCTAAGTAAGTTTTTATCTATTCCAAGACATTTCCACCTATTCTAGCCATTGCTTGCAGCTTCCTAATAAGTCTCCCATGTGGAACAGTGTTAAACACTTTCTGGAAGTCTAGGAATATGCAATCTGCCCAGCCCTCTCTTCCCTGTAAGATTCGGCTTACCTCATCATAAAATTCTAATAAGTTTGTTACTGTTGATCTACCTTCTCTGAAGCCATGTTACCTCACTGACAAAAAGTTGAAAGATTCCAAGTGAAGAGAGATATGTTTCCTTAGTAGTTTCTCTATAACTGTGCAAACTATACTGGTCAATAAAACTGGTCTATTGTTCAGAGCCGTATTCCTCCTTCCCTTTTTGAAGATAGGTATCACGTTTGCTTGTTTCCAGCATCATGGAATCTCCCCTGACTCCAGTGACGTTTTAAATATGATACTTAGTGCCACTGATATTGAGTTTGCGCATTTTGTAAGTACATGAGGGGATATAGCATCAGGACCTGTAGCTTTATGACCATCTAACTCCATCAACGCTTTGCATACCTCTGTGGCTGTAAGGTTGATGTTCTCTAATGCTGGTCCTTGAGCGTTTATCTCTGCAATCTGAGGGGGTGGGGTATTTTCTACTGTAAATACTGACTGAAACTCCTTGTTCAATTCTTTGCAGATCTCTTCATCCTTCTCAGTGATGCTTCCATCCTCTCTCTTATGCCTTAAAACCTGTTCTTTTACCTTCAGCTTTCCTTTGATAAAGCTGTGGAAAAGCTTGCAATTTTCTTTAGCCTTCCTGGTGATGTTCCTCTCATAGTCTCTCTCTGCCTCTCTTCTCCTCTTTTACCTAGGTAGTCATTTCTTGCTCTTTTGTAGGTTTGCCAGGCATTTATGTTTTTTCTCCTACTATGCCTTTTCCAGCATTTGTCTCTCCACTCCTTAGCTCTTTTACACTCATTATCGAACCATTTCTCTCTGGCATGAATTACACCTACTATCTTCCCTTATTTCTCACAAAAGATGTCATACGTTTCTTGTACAGATTTGTTGTAAAATAAGGTTCTCCAGTCAATAACTGCAAAGAGCTCATTCACTTTGATGTAATCTCCTTTTGGATAGTTCTTCCTCATGTCCTCAGTGACTCTACTCTCAGGCAGAATATCTTAAATGATATACTCCATCAACAACACACAGTGGTCACTCTTTTAAAATGGTGTTTCATACTCAATTTTTTCAATATCCAACACATTATCTGTGAATACTAGATCAAGTAGTGATGGCTCATCCCCACCCCTGGCCATCGTTGGTTCCATTACATGTTGGTGTAGGAAATTCCCTTGTACGCAATCTAGGAATCTTACTCCGAATGAGTCCTCACCACTGTGTGGGTCAAGATTTATCCAATGTATCTCTTTATGATTAAAATCTCCCATAATCAAATTCCTACATTTTCTCTCCCGTGCCATGTTAACAACTGAGTTTATAACTCCAATAGTACCTATATGACTTTCCTCATAAACTTCTAGCCTATTCTGGTTCCTTGGTGGGTTATATACAACAGTTATTATAATGCTCTCTGACCCAGTATTTATGCGAGCAACAAGAAATTCCTTGACCTCACTTTCTATAGCCAAGTTTATTTCTTCAACTAGAATCCTTTCACTTATGTGAAGTGCTATCCCTCCACCAGTCTTCTCAGATCTTTCAACCCTTAATATTCTGAAGCCCTTAGGAAAAACTGTGACACTGTTTATGTGATTACCTAATTGTGTTTACGGGAAAGAGCCCAAAGCTCGTATCTTCCCGTCTCCTGATCGGTTCCATTTTAGACTTAGTGATACTTATCGTACCTGTCCTTAAAACTATGGATTGAGATAGCATTAACTACCTCCTCGCTTAGCGAATTCCAATTATCAACTACTCATACACTGAAAAAGTATTTCCTTACATCCTGCAAAGAAGTTTTCTTCCGAAGCTTCAAACTATGACCTCTAGTTCTAGAGCCAGCCATATCGAAATATCGATCACTATCCACTCTATCATAACCATGAAGGAATTTAAAGACTGTCACCATATCCCCCCTTACTCTTCTAGCTTCGAGTGATGGCAAGTCTAATTCCCTCAGCCTCTCATCATAACCGAGATTGCGTATTTCTGGCACCAGTTTCGTGGCATGTCTTTGAACTTTTTCAAGCTTAGCTATGTGCTTTTTCAAGTGCGGATTCCAAAAGGGGGCTGCATATTCGAGTTTTGGCCTCACATAGGTTACATAAATATTTCTGAACATTTCCTTGTCCATGTGCCTGAAGGCTACCCTTACATTTGATAAGAATGCATATGCTGCCCTTACTACGCCATTTATATGTATTTCTGGAGACAAATCTGCCAGTATGTTTACTCCTAGATCTCTCTCATTTTCTGTCTCTTGAAGTTGTACTCCAGCCACCGAGTAGTCAAGCTTGGGCCTTCTTGCACTTGTACCCATTCTCATTACCTTACATTTTGAGGTATTGAATTTCATTAGCCACTTTTCTGACAACTCATGCAGATTATTTAGATCCTCCTGAAGTTCTCTACCATTGTTCTCGTTTTTTACTTTCTTCACAATCTTTGCATCATCTGCAAACATATTCATGAATGAATTTACAGACTCTGGTAGGTCATTTACATATACAAGGAACAAAAGTGGCCCTAAAACTGAACCCTGTGGAACTCCACTACTAACTCTTCTCCATTCAGACACTGAGTGTCTTACTCTAACCCTCTTTTCCCTTCCTTCTAAGTAAGTTTTTATCTATTCCAAGACATTTCCACCTATTCTACCCATTGATTGCAGCTTCCTAATAAGTCTCCCATGTGGAACAGTGTCAAATGCTTTCTGGAAGTCTAGGAATATGCAATCTGCCCAGCCCTCTCTTTCCTGTAAGATTTGGCTTACCTCATCATAAAATTCTAATAAGTTTATTACTGTTGATCTTCCTTCTCTGAAGCCATGTTGCCTCACTGACAAAAAGTTGAAGGATTCCAAGTGAAGAGAGATATGTTTCCTTAGTAGTTTCTCCATAACTTTGCAAACTATGCTGGTCAAGGAAACTGGTCTATAGTTCAGAGCCGTATCCCTCCTTCCCTTTTTGAAGATAGGTATCACATTTGCTTGTTTCCAGCATCTTGGAATCTCCCCCGACTCCAGTGACTCCTTAAATATGATACTTAGTGCCACTGATATTGTGCTTGCGCATTTTTTAAGCACATGAGGGGATATGTCATCAGGACCTGTAGCTTTATGAACATCTAAATCCATCAGCGCTTTGCATACCTCTGTGGCTGTAAGGTTGATGTTCTCTAATACCGGCCCTTGAGCTTCTATCACTGCAATCTGAGGGGGTGGGGTATTTTCTACTGTAAATACTGACTGAAACTCCTTGTTCAATTCTTTGCAGATCTCTTCGTCCGTCTCAGTGATGCTTCCATCCGCTTTCTTTAGCCTTAAAACCTGTTCTTTTACCTACAGTTTTCCTCTGATAAAGCTGTGGAAAAGCTTGGGATTTTCTTTAGCCTTCCTGGTGATGTCCCTCTCATAATCTCTCTCTGCCTCTCTCCTTTTACTTAGGTAAGACTTTGGCCTCAACTCGACGATTACCTCTGTCACACAGGCAGAGTAGAATAGAGGTCACTGCAATTGCAGAAACAGAAACGACACACTGTTAATAATGGGAAACTGAAAGCATGAGCACACATATAATGAGTTTCCAATATTATTTTACAGAATGAAAATATACTGGTTAGTCACAGCTAACCAGAAATATTTATGCTACCATAATAGCATGCAAAACCATTAATTCTTTGCCGGTATCAAAGGAAAACAATTTATTCACAATAAATGAAGAATAAGCAAGACAAATACAGTACTGTATGCATTCCTTAAATTGTGGGCAACCACAAAAGTTGCAATGCTTATTACTGATTTGCAATTAATATGGTAAAACACTCTATTTACGATAAAGGAAGAATCTACAAGATAAATACAGTACTCATTCACTTTTGGTTATCAAAAACTGTTTGCAATGAAAAAAGGGGGGTGAAAAAACCACCTTTTGAAGTATTTGCAACTTATAACTCAATACACTTTATCCCCAACATATGAAGAATTAGCAAGATAAATACAGTATGCGTTCATTAGATTGTGGTTAACAGGAAATATTTGCAAAGCCAACAGGGTAATATTACCTTTTAATTATTTTCAGTTTAACACGTTACTTAAATGATTAATTATTTTCAATTTATATAGCAAATAGCTTTATTCACGAGTTTTTTATGTAAAACACTTTATTTACAATGATAGCAAGAGGTGAAATGAAATTAGAATTTATTCGGAAAAGGGATAGATTTTTGCGGGCTCATAACCAGTCTTCAGAGGATGATATTTTCGTTTATCACATTCAATGAAAAGAAACTTCTTAGCAATGTATATCAGCTGTAATTTCTAGGTTAAGAAATTAACTTTGGCAAGTGAGATTCCAGTTAGGTAATCTACAAAATTTTGTTTGTATGGGAATGGAATCTGAGAAAAAAAATTTGTAGGATTTATCCAGTAACGAATGTACCTACTTCTCGAAAAACCAATTTGCTTGACCCACGAGCTTTACCATACACTATCCCTCACCTTGTTGTGCCAGATGAATTCCTGTGAAGATGCCTCGTAAAAAAGGTTTGAAATAAACTTGACTGCTGAGGCGTGATGTTGCCTCTAGGATGTTTGGCCGTCAAATGAGGGCGCTTCATTGTCCCTCCTGGTGACATCATCTGTAGGATATATTTCTAGAGCAGTAACTGGCTTTCATATCATTTAAGGACTACTTTAGTGGTGGTCCCTGGCAGGAAATTATAGCAGAGATGCAAGGGAGAGACAGTATTTTATGTGCAACAAGTGGAAGCAAATAAAATAAAATGAGAATAATAATGGAAAGGTAGGTTACTGGTAAACAATCTCTAGAACGTTCTTTGCTTGTAGGAGATGGAATTTAAGTACTCAAATAATAAAGTAGCTACTGATATATATCAAGACAGGCTAATGACAACAGCAAGGTCAAATTTATAACAAAATTATCAGCAAGAAAAATTTTTATAATAAGAAAATTGTAAACAAAACGTATCTGATGGGTTCACTGAAGAGGTGGAAAAGTAGGAGCAGCCTTTATATCGGGACTCTGCTGCTACACGTACAAGAATAGTAAATAAGATATATTTAAAATTAGCTATAAGCTAAGATATAAATTGCAAATAATTATAATCTGCAAAAGTCAAGAAGTGAGAATTATTTTTTTAGTTAGAAAATTGACAGTTAAGATACTAAATTACTAATAAGGCATCTAACAGCCTCTGGTGACTTTGCGCAAAACACTCTGTCACACTGTTGTGAATCCTATCTTTTAATTCTACTGTCTTACCAGCTAATCCATCAGCATTTGTGTATAACAATCTTAATGAAGCCCCATCCCATGATCTTCTGTCATTATCTTCTTTATTTCCCCTTTGTCTGGAAGAACTCTGAAATGAAAATTTTTCTTCTCTTCTTTATTTCTTTCCTCATTTAACCTTCTTGCCTCTTGCAACAAGTTTTTGATCTTTCCCATCTCCTCCTGTGTTCTGTATCGTCTAATGAACACTTATTTGAATTCTTGAAGGTCTTTTAGACTTTTTTTTTCTCATCAATATTTCCCTAAATGTTTCCCCTCTCTCAAAGGTTACTTTTGTTGGTCTCTGCTTTCCTTCCCTCGAATATTTGTCTAGTTGGTGAATGTTTACAATATCCTCAGGACCACAAACTACTCCAAGCTTTCTTATCAGGTCTACAACCCTAGCTTTATTTTCTTCAAGTCTCCCCTGCCATGTTGGCTCCTGGGATTCACTTATGCCTGAGAGTGCCTCTGTCTTCTCTTTATCAAGTGCCTGTTTAATCAGAGGATTTGCCTTTTCCATCACAACGTCTTTAATTTTTTTGATTACTGTCTCTTTATAGTCAACTGTTTGTATGTTCTCCAGTGTCACCACCTTAACAGCCTCTTTTACTACCACATTCCCCTTTAGTGCATCAGCAAAAGGAAGTTTTCAAGGCATCATGTCCCACATTCAGCTCCTGTGTGTGATTACCTAATTGTGATTACCTGATTGTGTTTACGGGAAAGAGCCCAAAGCTCGTATCTTCATGTCTCCTGATCGGTTCCATTTTATACTTAGTGATACTTATCATACCTGTCCTTAAAACTATGGATTGAGATAGCATTAACTACCTCCTCGCTTAGCGAATTCCAATTATCAACTACTCTTACACTGAAAAAGTATTTCCTTACATCCTGCAAAGAAGTTTTCTTACGAAGCTTCAAACTATGACCTCTAGTTCTAGAGCCAGCCATATCAAAATATCGATCCTTATCCACTCTATCATAACCATGAAGGAATTTAAAGACTGTCACCATATCCCCCCTCACTCTTCTAGCTTCGAGTGATAGTAAGTCTAATTCCCTCAGCCTCTCATCATAACTGAGATTGCGTATTTCTGGCACCAGTTTCGTGGCATGTCTTTGAACTTTTTCAAGCTTAGCTATGTGCTTTTTCAAGTGCGGATTCCAAAAGGGGGCTGCATATTCGAGTTTTGGCCTCACATAGGTTACATAAATATTTCTGAACATTTCCTTGTCCATGTGCCTGAAGGCTACCCTTACATTTGATAAGAATGCAAATGCTGCCCTTACTATGCCATTTATATGTATTTCTGGAGACAAATCTGCCAGTATGTTTACTCCTAGATCTCTCTCATTTTCTGTCTCTTGAAGTTGTACTCCAGCCACCGAGTAGTCAAGCTTGGGCCTTCTTGCACTTGTACCCATTCTCATTACCTTACATTTTTGAAGTATTGAATTTCATTAGCCACATTTCTGACCACTAATGCAGATTATTTAGATCCTCCTGAAGTTCTCTACCATTGTTCTCGTTTTTTACTTTCTTCACAATCTTTGCATCATCTGCAAACATATTCATGATGGAATTTACAGACTCTGGTAGGTCATTTACATATACAAGGAACAAAAGTGGCCCTAAAACTGAACCCTGTGGAACTCCACTACTAACTCTTCTCCATTCAGACACTTAGTGTCTTACTCTAACCCTCTGTTCTCATCCTTCTAAGTAAATTTTTATCCATTCTAAAACATTTCCAACTATTCTAGCCATTGATTGCAGCTTCCTAATAAGTCTCCCATGTGGAACAGTGTCAAACGCTTTCTGGAAGTCTAGGAATATGCAATCTGCCCAGCCCTCTCTTTCCTGTAAGATTCGGCTTACCTCATCATAAAATTCTAATAAGTTTGTTACTGTTGATCTACCTTCTCTGAAGCCATGTTGCCTCACTGACAAAAAGTTGAAGGATTCCAAGTGAAGAAAGATATGCTTCCTTAGTAGTTTCTCCATAACTTTGAAAACTATGCTGGTCAAGGAAACTGGTCTATAGTTCAGAGCCGTATCCCTCCTTCCCTTTTTGAAGATAGGTATCACATTTGCTTGTTTCCAGCATCTTGGAATCTCCCCTGACTCCAGTGACTTTTTAAATATGATACTTAGTGCCACTGATATTGAGTTTGCGCATTTTTTAAGTACATGAGGGGATATGTCATCAGGACCTGTAGCTTTATGAACATCTAAATCCATCAGCGCTTTGCATACCTCTGTGTCTGTAAGGTTGATGTTCTCTAATACCGGCCCTTGAGCTTCTATCACTGCAATCTGAGGGGGTGGGGTATTTTCTACTGTAAATACTGACTGAAACTCCTTGTTCAATTCTTTGCAGATCTCTTCATCCGTCTCAGTGATATTTCCATCCGCTTTCTTTAGCCTTAAAACCTGTTCTTTTACCTTCAGTTTTCCTCTGATAAAGCTGTGGAAAAGCTTGGGATTTTCTTTAGCCTTCCTGGTGATGTCCCTCTCATAGTCTCTCTCTGCCTCTCTCCTTTTACTTAGGTAGTCATTTCTTGCTCTTTTGTAGGTTTGCCAGGCATTTATGTTTTTTCTCCTCCTATACCTTTTCCAGCATTTGTCTCTCCACTCCTTAGCCCTTTTACACTCATTATCGAACCATTTCTCTCTGGCATGAATTACACCTACTTTGGTGACAGGTATGCAGCAATCTACTATCTTCCCATATTTCTCACAAACGATGTCATGCATTTCTTGTACAGATTTGTTGTAAAATAAGGTTCTCCAGTCAATAACTGTAAAAAGCTCATCCATTTTGATGTAATCTCCTTTCGGATAGTTCCTCCTGATGTACTCAGTGCCTCTACTCTCAGGCAGAATATCTTCAATGATATACTCCATCAACAACACACAGTGGTCACTCTTTCCAATTGGTGGTTCATACTCATTTTTTTCAATATCCAACACATTATCTGTGAACACTAGATCAAGTAGTGATGGCTCATACCCACCCCTGGCCCTCATTGGTTCCATTACATGTTGGTGTAGGAAATTCCCTTGTACGCAATCTAGGAATCTTGCCTCGAATGAGTCCTCACCACTGTGTGGGTCAAGATTTATCCAATCTATCTCTTTATGATTAAAGTCTCCCATAATCAAAATCCTACATTTTTTTTTCCCGTGCCATGTTAACAACTGAGTTTATGACTTCAATAGTACCTATATGACTTTCCTCATAAACTTCAAGCCTATTTTGGTTCCTTGGTGGGTTGTATACAACAGTTATTATAATGCTCTCTGACCCCCGTATTTATGCGAGCAACAAGAAATTCCTTGAATTCACTTTCTATAGCCAAGTTTATTTGTTCAACTTGAATCCTTTCACTTATGAGCAGTGCTATCCCTCCACCAGTCCTCTCAGATCTTTCAACCCTTAGTATTCTGAAGCCCTTAGGAAAAACTGTGACACTGTTTATGTCCTCACTCAACTTAGTCTCTGTAATTGCTACTATATCTGCCTTACTGTTGTGAATCCTTTCTTTTAATTCTACTGCCTTACCAGCTAATCCATCAGCATTTGTGTATAACAATCTCAATGAGGCCCCATCCCCTGATCTTCTGTCATTATCTTCTTTATCTCCCCTTTGTTTGGAAGAACTCTGAAATGAAAATTTTTCTTATCTTCTTCATTTCTTTCCTCATTTAACCTTCTTGCCTCTTGCAACAAGTTTTTGATCTTTCCCATCTCCTCCTGTGTTCTGTATCATCTAATGAACACTTCTTTGAATTCTTGAAGGTGTTTTAGACTTTTTTTTCTCAACAATATTTCCCTACATGTTTCCCCTCTCTCAAAGGTTACTTTTGTTGGTCTCGGCTTTCCTTCCCTCGAATATTTACCTAGTTGGTGTATGTTTACAATATCCTCAGGACCACAAACTACTCCAAGCTTTCTTATCAGGTCTACAACCCTAGCTTTATTTTCTTCAAGTCTCCCCTGCCATGTTGGCTCCTGGGATTCACTTATGCCTGAGATTACCACTGTCTTCTCCTTATCAAGTGCCTATTTGATCAGTGGGTTTGCCCTTTCCATCACAACGTCTTTCATTTTTTCGATTACTGTCTCTTTATAGTCAACTGTTTGTATGTTTTCCAGGGCCACCACCTTTACAGCCTCCTTTACTGCCACATTCCCCTTTAGTGCATCAGCAAAGGAAGTTTTCAAGGCATCATTTTCCATATTCAGCTCCTGGAACTCTTTTCTGAACTGTTCAATGTATTCCTTAATCTGGACATTCCAAGCAGCAATCTCGTCTCTCTCAGAAGAGAGCAGTGAACTAACATCTAATTCCTTTAGGTTGTCATTCAGCTGTTTGTTTTTATCTTCTTGTTTAGAAATTCTAGATTCTAGTTTACTCTTTTCCCCTTCCAGCTTCTTTATTCTTTTTTCTAGTTCCTTTCTCTCCTGCCCTTGTGATTACCTAATTGTGATTACCTAATTGTGTTTACGGGAAAGAGCCCAAAGCTCGTATCTTCCCGTCTCCTGATCGGTTCCATTTTTAGACTTAGTGATACTTATCATACCTGTCCTTAAAACTATGGATTGAGGTAGCATTAACTACCTCCTCGCTTAGCGAATTCCAATTATCAACTACTCTTACACTGAAAAAGTATTTCCTTACATCCTGCAAACAAGTTTTCTTCCGAAGCTTCAAACTATGACCTCTAGTTCTAGAGCCAGCCATATCGAAATATCGATCCCTATCCACTCTATCATAACCATGAAGGAATTTAAAGACTGTCACCATATCCCCCCTTACTCTTCTAGCTTCGAGTGATGGCAAGTCTAATTCCCTCAGCCTCTCATCATAACCGAGATTGCGTATTTCTGGCACCAGTTTCGTGGCATGTCTTTGAACTTTTTCAAGCTTAGCTATGTGCTTTTTCAAGTGCGGATTCCAAAAGGGGGCTGCATATTCGAGTTTTGGCCTCACATAGGTTACATAAATATTTCTGAACATTTCCTTGTCCATGTGCCTGAAGGCTACCCTTACATTTGATAAGAATGCATATGCTGCCCTTACTACGCCATTTATATGTATTTCTGGAGACAAATCTGCCAGTATGTTTACTCCTAGATCTCTCTCATTTTCTGTCTCCTGAAGTTGTACTCCAGCCACCGAGTAGTCAAGCTTGGGCCTTCTTGCACTTGTACCCATTCTCATTACCTTACATTTTGAGGTATTGAATTTCATTAGCCACTTTTCTGACCACTCATGCAGATTATTTAGATCCTCCTGAAGTTCTCTACCATTGTTCTCGTTTTTTACTTTCTTCACAATCTTTGCATCATCTGCAAACATATTCATGAATGAATTTACAGACTCTGGTAGGTCATTTACATATACAAGGAACAAAAGTGGCCCTAAAACTGAACCCTGTGGAACTCCACTACTAACTCTTCTCCATTCAGACACTGAGTGTCTTACTCTAACCCTCTGTTCCCTTCCTTCTAAGTAAGTTTTTATCCATTCCAAGACATTTCCACCTATTCTAGCCATTGATTGCAGCTTCCTAATAAGTCTCCCATGTGGAACAGTGTCAAACGCTTTCTGGAAGTCTAGGAATATGCAATCTGCCCAGCCCTCTCTTTCCTGTAAGATTTGGCTTACCTCGTCATAAAATTCTAATAAGTTTGTTAGTGTTGATCTTCCTTCTCTGAAGCCATGTTGCCTCACTGACAAAAAGTTGAAGGATTCCAAGTGAAGAGAGATATGTTTCCTTAGTAGTTTCTCCATAACTTTGCAAACTATGCTGGTCAAGGAAACTGGTCTATAGTTCAGATGTGTGTGTGTGTGTGATTACCTAATTGTGTGGGAGTGTGTATGTGATTACCTAATTGTGATTACCTAATTGTGTTTACGGGAAAGAGCCCAAAGCTCGTATCTTCCCGTCTCCTGATCGGTTCCATTTTTAGACTTAGTGATACTTATCATACCTGTCCTTAAAACTATGGATTGAGGTAGCATTAACTACCTCCTCGCTTAGCGAATTCCAATTATCAACTACTCTTACACTGAAAAAGTATTTCCTTACATCCTGCAAACAAGTTTTCTTCCGAAGCTTCAAACTATGACCTCTAGTTCTAGAGCCAGCCATATCGAAATATCGATCCCTATCCACTCTATCATAACCATGAAGGAATTTAAAGACTGTCACCATATCCCCCCTTACTCTTCTAGCTTCGAGTGATGGCAAGTCTAATTCCCTCAGCCTCTCATCATAACCGAGATTGCGTATTTCTGGCACCAGTTTCGTGGCATGTCTTTGAACTTTTTCAAGCTTAGCTATGTGCTTTTTCAAGTGCGGATTCCAAAAGGGGGCTGCATATTCGAGTTTTGGCCTCACATAGGTTACATAAATATTTCTGAACATTTCCTTGTCCATGTGCCTGAAGGCTACCCTTACATTTGATAAGAATGCATATGCTGCCCTTACTACGCCATTTATATGTATTTCTGGAGACAAATCTGCCAGTATGTTTACTCCTAGATCTCTCTCATTTTCTGTCTCCTGAAGTTGTACTCCAGCCACCGAGTAGTCAAGCTTGGGCCTTCTTGCACTTGTACCCATTCTCATTACCTTACATTTTGAGGTATTGAATTTCATTAGCCACTTTTCTGACCACTCATGCAGATTATTTAGATCCTCCTGAAGTTCTCTACCATTGTTCTCGTTTTTTACTTTCTTCACAATCTTTGCATCATCTGCAAACATATTCATGAATGAATTTACAGACTCTGGTAGGTCATTTACATATACAAGGAACAAAAGTGGCCCTAAAACTGAACCCTGTGGAACTCCACTACTAACTCTTCTCCATTCAGACACTGAGTGTCTTACTCTAACCCTCTGTTCCCTTCCTTCTAAGTAAGTTTTTATCCATTCCAAGACATTTCCACCTATTCTAGCCATTGATTGCAGCTTCCTAATAAGTCTCCCATGTGGAACAGTGTCAAACGCTTTCTGGAAGTCTAGGAATATGCAATCTGCCCAGCCCTCTCTTTCCTGTAAGATTTGGCTTACCTCGTCATAAAATTCTAATAAGTTTGTTAGTGTTGATCTTCCTTCTCTGAAGCCATGTTGCCTCACTGACAAAAAGTTGAAGGATTCCAAGTGAAGAGAGATATGTTTCCTTAGTAGTTTCTCCATAACTTTGCAAACTATGCTGGTCAAGGAAACTGGTCTATAGTTCAGATGTGTGTGTGTGTGTGATTACCTAATTGTGTGGGAGTGTGTATGTGATTACCTAATTGTGATTACCATTCTCATTACCTTACATTTTGAGGTATTGAATTTCATTAGCCACTTTTCTGACCACTCAGGACAGAGCCCCAAGCTCGTAGCTTCCCGTCTCCTGGATGGTTCCATTTTGTACCTAGTGATACTTATCATACTTGTCCTTAAAACTGTGGATTGAGTTATCATTAACTACCACCTCACCTAGCCATTTCTAATTAACAACTACTTCTACACTAAAACAAAACAAAAAAAGTACTTCCTTACAACCTGCAAAGTAGTTTTCTTACAAAGCTTCAAACTATGACTTCTAATTGTAGTGCCAGCTATATCAAAATATTGATCCATATCCACTTTTTATTTTCTTTGATGTTCTCCCTTGAGAGTGAGCGGACCTTCTCTTGTGGCCCGCAGGTAGGGTAAGATTTTGTTGATTGTAGGTGGTATTCGCTCTTGCGAGTGACTGGGCTTTCCTATTTGGTGAGGAGGTGGGGTGAAATCTTGTTATTGTTGGTGGTATTCACTCTTGAGGGTGATCGGACATTCCTATTTTGGCCCGCAGGTGAGGTTGTGCAAAACTGTAAAGATAATGGAAAGCATAAGTGTTCAGTTGAGGATTATTAGTTTACATCAAACAAGTTAAATGAATTCCTGTTTTGGAGGTGAGAGAGAGTTATTACATGGTTATCTTGGTGGAGGGTATTGACTGATGATATTTAGTAGACTGTTCATGAAGTCGTTTGTTGCTAGTCTGATTATGGAGCTAGCAACATGAAGGGCATTTGGATCTTCACTGGATGTTGCAGGGGCACTACTTTTCCATCGAATTTCTGAAAAGGAATCACATTCGAGGATGTAGTGGAGCAGTGGATGTGGTGAGGCTACCTGGCAAAAGGTGCATTCCCTGATGATATCATCCACTATTCGCCAGGTGCACTTGTATCCGAGTCTCAGACGGTACACATTGACCGCCATGCTTCGTCTAAGGTTCTTAGGCAGGGTGATTCGCTGAAGATCAGTGGTGGCTTTGTACCACCATGTGGAGGGGGATCCAATGTCTGTGCACAGGTTGTGCTTAGTTATTAAGGTGTTAAGGCATAACCATCAAGGAATTTAAAAACAGTCACTAAATCCCCCTCATTCTTCTAGCTTCGAGTGATAGTAAGTCTAATTCTCTCAGCCTCTCTTCATAACTGATATTGCTTATTTCTGTCACCAATTCCTTGGCATGTCTCTGAACTTTTTCCAGCTTAACTACGGTATGGATTTCAAACTGGGGCTGCATATTTAAGCTTTGTCCCCATATAGCTTACATAAATATTTCTGAGCATTTCCTTGGCAAAGCAGTTGAAGGCCACCCTTATATTTGCTAAAAAAAAAATAAAATAAATAAATAAATAAATAAATAAAAATATGTTGCCTTACTATGCCATTTACATGCATTTCTGGAGACAAATCTGCCAGTATGCATACTCCTGGATCTCTCTCATTTTCTTCTCATGCATAATTACCTAATTGTAGTTACCAAATGATAATTACCAAATTGTGCTTACGGGAGAGAGCCCCAAGCACGCACCTTCCCGTCTCCTGATAGGTTCCATTTCGTACTTAGTGATACTTATCATACCTGTCCTTAAAACTATGGATTGAAATAGCATTAACTACCTCCTCGCTTAGCGAATTCCAATTATCAACTACTCTTACACTGAAAAAGTATTTCCTTACATCCTGCAAAGAAGTTTTCTTACGAAGCTTCAAACTATGATCTCTAGTTCTAGAGCCAGCCATATCAAAATATCAATCCTTATCCACTCTATCATAACCATGAAGGAATTTAAAGACTGTCACCATATCCCCCCCCTCAATCTTCTAGCTTCGAGTGATGGTAAGTCTAATTCCCTCAGCCTCTCATCATAACTGAGATTGTGTATTTCTGGCACCAGTTTCGTGGCATGTCTTTGAACTTTTTTAAACTTAGCTATGTGCTTTTTCAAGTACGGATTCCAATAGGGGGATGCATATTCGAGTTTTGGTCTCACATAGGTTACATAAATATTTCTGAACATTTCCTTGTCTATATGCCTGAAGGCTACCCTTAAATTTGACAAGAATGCATATGCTGCCCTTACTATGCCATTTATATGTATTTCTGGAGACAAATCTGCCAGTATGTTTACTCCTAGATCTCTCTCATTTTCTGTCTCTTGAAGTTGTACTCCAGCCATCGACTAGTCATGTTTGGGCCTTCTTCCACTTGTACCCATTCTCATTACCTTACATTTTCAAGTACTGAATTTCATTAGCCACTTTTCTGACCACTCATGCAGAATATTTAGATATTCCTGAAGTTCTCTACCATTGTTCTCGTTTCCTACTTTCTTCAAAATCTTTACATCATCTGCAAACATATTCATGAATGAACTTACAGACTCTGGTAGGTTATTTACATATACAAGGAACAAAAGTGGCCCTAAAACTGAACCATGTGGAACTTCCCTACTAACTCTTCTCCATTCAGACACTGAGTGTCTTACTCTAATCCTCTGTTCCCTTCCTTCTAAGTAAGTTTTTATCTATTCCAAGACATTTCCACCTATTCTAGCCATTGCTTGAAGCTTCCTAATAAGTCTCCCATGTGGAACATTGTCAAACACTTTCGTGAAGTCTAGGAATATGCAATCTGCCCAGCCCTCTCTTTCCTGTAAGATGCGGCTTACCTCATCATAAAATTCTAATAAGTTTGTTACTGTTGATCTACCTTCTCTGAAGCCATGTTGTCTCACTGACAAAAAGTTGAAGGATTCCAAGTGAAGAGAGATATGTTTCCTTAGTAGTTTCTCCATAACTTTGAAAACTATGCTGGTCAAGGAAATTGGTCTATAGTTCAGAGCCGTATCCCTCCTTCTCTTTTTGAAGATAGGTATCACATTTGCTTGTTTCCAGCATCTTGGAATCTCCCATGACTCCAGTGACTTTTTAAATATGATACCCATTGCCACTGATATTGAGTTTGCGCATGTTTTAAGTACATGAGGGGATATGTCATCAGGACCTGTAGCTTTATGAACATCTAAATCCATCAGCGCTTTGCATACCTCTGTGGCTGTAAGGTTGATGTTCTCTAATACTGGCCCTTGAGCTTCTATCTCTGCAATCTGAGGGGGTGGGGTATTTTCTACTGTAAATACTGAGTGAAACTCCTTGTTCAATTCTTTGCAGATCTCTTCATCCGTTTCAGTGATGCTTCCATCCGCTCTCTTTAGCCTTAAAACCTGTTCTTTTACCTTCAGTTTTCCTCTGATAAGCTGTGGAAAAGCTTGGGATTTTCTTTAGCCTTCCTGGTGATGTCCCTCTCATAGTCTCTCTCTGCCTCTCTCCTTTTACTTAGGAAGTCATTTCTTGCTCTTTTGTAGGTTTGCCAGGCATTTATGTTTTTTCTCCTCCTATACCTTTTCCAGCATTTGTCTCTCCACTCCTTAGCTCTTTTACACCCATTATCGAACCATTTCTCTCTGGCATGAATTACACCTACTTTGGTGACAGGTATGCAGCAATCTACTATCTTCCCATATTTCTCACAAAAGATGTCATACATTTCTTGCACAGATTTGTTGTAAAATAAGGTTCTCCAGTTAATAACTGCAAAAAGCTCATTCATTTTGATGTAATGTCCTTTCGGATAGTTCCTCCTAATGTCCTCAATGCCTCTACTTTCAGGCAGAATATCTTCAATGATATACTCCATCAACAACACACATTATTCACTCTTTCCAAATGGTGCTTCATACTCAATTTTTTCAATATCCAACACATTATCTGTGAATACTAGATCAAGTAGTGATGGCTCATCACCACCCCTGGCCCTCGTTGGTTCCATTACATGTTGGTGGGGGAAATTCCCTTCTACGCAATCTAGGAATCTTGCCCCGAATGAGTCCTCACCACTGTGTGGGTCAAGATTTATCCAAGCTATCTCTTTATGACTAAATCTCCCATAATCAAAATCCTACATTTTCTCTCCCGTGCCATGTTAACAACTGAGTTTATGACTTCAATAGTACCTACATGACTTTCCTCATAAACTTCTGGCCTATTCTGGTTTCTTGGTGGGTTATATACAACAGTTATTATAATGCTCTCTGACCCCGTATTTATGCGAGCAACAAGAAATTCCTTGAACTCACTTTCTTCAGCCAAATTTATTTCTTCAACTTGAATCCTTTCACTTATGAGCAGTGCTATCCCTCCACCAGTCCTCTCAGATCTTTCAACCTTTAGTATTCTGAAGCCCTTAGGAAAACCTGTGACACTGTTTATGTCCTCAATCAACTTAGTCTATGTAATTGCTACTATATCTGCTTTACTGTTGTGAATCCTATCTTTTAATTCTACTGCTTTACCAGCTAATCTATAACAATCTTAATGAGGCCCCATTCCCTGATCTTCTGTCATTATCTTCTTTATCTCCCCTTTGTCTTGAAGAACTCTGAAATGAAAATTTTTCTTCTCTTCTTCATTTCTTTCCTCATTTAACCTTCTTGCCTCTTGCAACAAGTTTTTGATCTTTCCCATCTCTTCCTGTGTTCTGTATTGTCTAATGAACACTTCATTGAATTCTTAAAGGTCTCTTAGACTTTTATTTTCTCAACAATATTTTCCTACATGTTTGCCCTCTCTCAAAGGTTACTTTTGTTGGTCTCGGCTTTCCTTCCCTCGAATTTTTACCTAGTTGGTGTATGTTTACAATATCCTCAGGACCACAAACTACTCCAAGCTTTCTTATCAGGTCTACAACCCTAGCTTTATTTTCTTCAAGTCTCCCCTGCCATGTTGGCCCCTGGGATTCGCTTATACCTGAGATTACCACTGTCTTCTCTTTATCAAGTGCCTGTTTGATCAGTTGGTTTGCCCTTTCCATCACAACATCTTTCATTTTTTTATTACTGTCTGTTTATAGTCAACTGTTTGTATGTTTTCCAGGGCCACCACCTTTACAGCATCTTTTACTGCCACATTCCCCTTTAGTGCATCAGCAAAGAAAGTTTTCATGGCATCATTTTCCATATTCAGCTCATGGAACTCTTTTCTAAACTGTTCAATGTTTTCCTTAATCTGGACATTCCAAGCTGCAATCTCGTCTCTCTCAGAAGAGAGCAGTGAACTAACATCTAATTCATTTAGGCTGTCATTTAGCTGTTTGTTTTTATCTTCTTGTTTAGAAATTCTAGTTTCTAGTTCACTCTTTTCCTCTTCCAACTTCTTTATCCTTTTTTCTACTTCCTTTTTCTCCTGCCCTTGTACTTTATTTGCTTCCTCCAAAAATCTTATTTCCTCTCTGAGTATTTCATTCTCTTTCATTTCTCTATCCATATTCCGAATTTTATCATCAAGGCTTATAACCATTGCCTCTAAATCCTTGCTTTTTTGTTTTAGTCTCCTAATAGCTACCCCTCCTCCCGACCCATAAGTAGGAGAGGTTTGGGACAGAAATGGCCTCATTTTTATGTTCTCTCTCTCACAGAATACAGAAAGAAGAAGAGAAAGAGAAAAATAAGAGAGAAAAACTTTTAGTTAAGCTTCGCACAGAATTTTTATATCTCAATATAAGTGTTATTTAGTGACTGAATTTATCTTATTTCTGGTAACTCACATCTTAACTTAAAAATTTGACTATGGTAATTTGAGGATAAAAAGAAAAAGAAAAAAATACAACAAAAACAAAAGTCAAACCTGAAGGAAAATTTGAATTTGTGTCTGAGGAGACACCCCACCTGTTTCTACTATATATTCTTCTTAACTGATAAACTCATTTCCTAACCAAGATATGTTATCACAGGATCAGACTTTACATTTTACTCAATATATATATATATACAAAATAAAAAAAGAGTAAAAGAAAAAGCTAAAAGAAAAGAAAAAAAATGAAGAAAATAAGACAGCTGTACTACTTGGCAACTTAACTCAGTAGTGTCGACAGGTGTATTTTTGGTACTTATTTAATTATTCAATAATTTCATGTATCAAACTAGCTATCAAATTAAAATAATTGAGAAGGATACTGATTTTAAAAATATATGGAACTACAGGATCAGGTGAACGGCTTAATAGCTCTCCCGAATTTACACAAAAAATTAGGTAATGTGATGTGATGGTTTCACCTCTGGCAACTCTTCTCTATTTTCTTCAAGGGAGAACATGGATTAGTTGGTAAGGCAGTAGAATTAAAAGATAGCATTCTTCTTTCTATATTCTGTGAGAGAGAAAACATAAAAATGAGGCCATCTCTGTCCCAAACCTCTCCCACCCATGGGTCGGGAGGAGGGGTAGCTATTAGGACAATAAAACAGAAAATCAAGGATTTAGAGGCAATGGTTATAGGCCTTGATGATAAAATTCGGAATATGGATAGAGAAATGAAATAGAATGAAACACTCAGAGAGGAAATAAGATTTTTGGAGGAAGCAAATAAAGTACAAGGGCAGGAGAGAAAGGAACTAGAAAAAAGAATAAAGAAGCTGGAAGGGGAAAAGAGTGAACTAGAAACTAGAATCTCTAAACAAGAAGATAAAAACAAACAGCTGAATGACAACCTATATGAATAAGATGTTAGTTCACTGCTCTCTTCTGATAGAGACGAGATTGCTGCTTGGAATGTCCAGATTAAGGAAAACATTGAACAGTTTAGAAAAGAGTTCCATGAGCTGAATATGAAAAATTATGCCATGAAAACTTCCTTTGCTGATGCACTAAAGGGAAATGTGGCAGTAAAAGAGGCAGTATAGGTGGTGGCCCTGGAAAACATACAAACAGTTGACTATAAAGAGACGGTAATCGAAAAAATGAAAGACGTTGTGATGGAAAGAGCAAACCCACTGATCAAACAGGCACTTGTTAAAGAGAAGACAGTGGTAATCTCAGGCATAAGCGAATCCCAGGAGCCAACATGGCAGGGGAGACTTGAAGAAAATAAAGCTAGGGTTGTAGACCTGATAAGAAAGCTTGGAGTAGTTTGTGGTCCTGAGGATATTGTAAACATACACCAACTAGGTAAAAATTCGAGGGAAGGAAAGCTGAGACCAACAAAAGTAACCTTTGAGAGAGGGGAAACATGTAGGAAAATATTGTTGAGAAAAAAAAGTCTAAAACACCTTCAAGAATTCAAAGAAGCGTTCATTAGATGATACAGAACACAGGAAGAGATGGGAAAAATCAAAAACTTGCTGTAAGAGGCAAGAAGGTTAAATGAGGAAAGAAATGAAGAAGAGAAGAAAAATTTTCATTTCAGAGTTCTTCCAGACAAAGGGAGATAAAGAAGATAATGACAGAAGATCAGGGAATGGGGCCTCATTAAGATTGTTATACATAAATTCTGATGAATTAGCTGGTAAGGCAGTAGAATTAAAAGAAAGGATTCACAACATTAAGGCAGATATAGTAGCAATTACAGAGACTAAGTTGAGTGAGGACATAAACAGTGTCAGTATTTCCTAAGGGCTTCAGAATATTAAAGGTTGAAAGATCTGAGAGGACTGGTGGAGGGATAGCACTGCTCATAAGTGAAAGGATTCAAGTTGAAGAAATAAATTTGGCAATAAAAGGTGAGTTCAAGGAATTTCTTGTTGCTCGCATAAATACGGGGTCAGAGAGCATTATAATAACTGTTGTATATAACCCACCAAGGAACCAGAATAGGCCAGAAGTTTATGAGGAAAGTCATGTAGGTACTATTGAAGTCATAAACTCAGTTGTTAACATGGCACGGGAGAAAAAATTTTGGATTTTGATTATGGGAGACTTTAATCATAAAGAGATACATTGGATAAATCTTGACCCACACAGTGGTGAGGACTCATTCGGGGTAAGATTCCTAGATTGCGTACAAGGGAATTTCCTACACCAACATGTAATGGAACCAACGAGGGCCAGGGGTGGTGATGAGCCATCACTACTTGATCTAGTATTCACAGATAATGTGTTGGATATTGAAAAAATTGAGTATGAAGCACCAATTGGAAAGAGTGACCACTGTGTGTTGTTGATGGAGTATATCATTGAAGATATTCTGCCTGAGAGTAGAGGCACTGAGGTCATGAAGAGGAACTATCCGAAAGGAGATTACATCAAAATGAATGAGCTTTTTGCAATCATTGACTGGAGAACCTTATTTTACAACGAATCAGTACAAGAAATGTATGACATATTTTGTGAGAAATATGGGAAGATAGTAGATTGCTGCATACCTGTCACCAAAGTAGGTGTAATTCATGCCAGAGAGAAATGGTTCGATAATGAGTGTAAAAGAGCTAAGGAGTGGAGAGACAAATGCTGGAAAAGGCATAGGAGGAGAAACAACATAAATGCCTGGCAAACCTACAAAAGAGCAAGAAATGACTGCCTAAGTAAAAGAAGAGAAGCAGAGAGAGACTATGAGAGGGACATCACCAGGAAGGCTAAAGAAAATCCCAAGCTTTTCCACAGCTTTATCAGATGAAAACTGAAGGTAAAAGAACAGGTTTTAAGGCTAAAGAGAGCGAATGGAAGCATCATTGAGACGGTTGAAGAGATCTGCAAAGAATTGAACACGGAGTTTCACTCAGTATTTACAGTAGAAAATACCCCACCCCCTCAGATTACAGAGATAGAAGCTCAAGGGCCAGTATTAGAGAACATCAACCTTGCAGCCACAGAGGTATGCAAAGCGCTGATGGATTTAGATGTTCATAAAGCTACAGGTCCTGATGACATATCCCCTCATGTACTTAAAAAATGCGCAAACTCAATATCAGTGGCACTAAGTATCATATTTAAAAAGTCACTGGAGTCATGGGAGATTCCAAGATGCTGGAAACAAGCAAATGTGATACCTATCTTCAAAAAGGGAAGGAGGGATACGGCTCTGAACTATAGACCAGTTTCCTTGACCAGCATAGTTTTCAAAGTTATGGAGAAACTACTAAGGAAACATATCTCTCTTCACTTGGAATCCTTCAACTTTTTGTCAGTGAGGCAACATGGCTTCAGAGAAGGTAGATCAACAGTAACAAACTTATTAGAATTTTATGATGAGGTAAGCCGAATCTTATAGGAAAGAGAGGGCTGGGCAGATTGCATATTCCTAGACTTCCAGAAAGCGTTTGACACTGTTCCACATGGGAGAGTTAGGAAGCTGCAAGCAATGGCTAGAATAGGTGGAAATGTCTTGGAATGGATAAAAACTTACTTAGAAGGAAGGGAACAGAGGGTTAGAGTAAGACACTCAGTGTCTGAATGGAGAAGAGCTAGTAGTGAAGTTCCACATGGTTCAGTTTTAGGGCCACTTTTGTTCCTTGTATATGTAAATGACCTACCAGAGTCTCTAAATTCATTCATGAATATGTTTGCAGATGATGCAAAGATTGTGAAGAAAGTAAAAAACGAGAACAATGGTAGAGAACTTCAGGAGGGTCTAAATAGTCTGCATGAGTTGTCAGAAAAGTGGCTAATGAAATTCAATACTTGAAAATGTAAGGTAAAGAGAATGGGTACAAGTGCAAGAAGGCCCAAGCTTGACTACTCGGTGGCTGGAGTACAACTTCAAGAGACAGAAAATGAGAGAGATCTTGGAGTAAACATACTGGCAGATTTGTCTCCAGAAATACATATAAATGGCATAGTAAGGGCAGCATATGCATTCTTATCAAATGCAAGGGTAGCCTTCAGGCACATGGACAAGGAAATGTTCAGAAATATTTATGTAACTTATGTGAGACCAAAACTCGAATATGCAGCCCCCTTTTGGAATCCACACTTGAAAAAGCACATAGCTAAGCTTGAAAAAGTTCAAAGACATGCCACGAAACTGGTGCCAGAATTATGCAATCTCAGCTATGATGAGTGGCTAGGGGAATTAGACTTACCATCACTCGAAGCTAGAAGATTGAGGGGGATATGGTGACAGTGTTTAAATTCCTTCATGGTTATGATAGAGTGGATAGGGATCGATATTTTGATATGGCTGGCTCTAGAACTAGAGGTCATAGTTTGAAGCTTCGTATGAAAACTTCTTTGCAGGATGTAAGGAAATACTTTTTCAGTGTAAGAGTAGTTGATAATTGGAATTCGCTAAGCGAGGAGGTAGTTAATGCTATCTCAATCCATAGTTTTAAGGACAGGTATGATAAGTAACACTAAGTATAAAATTTAACCGATCAGGAGATGAGAAAATTCGATCTTTGAGCTCTTTCCTGTAAACACAATTAGGTAAGCACAATTAGGTAGGCACACAGCATTCAGTACAAAAGTATTCATTATCTCTTAAACCTTTCCTTGTTTTTTTTTTAGTGACTAAGAATATAGTGCGCAAATCATACATAATTTCCCTTAATAAGAAATCCAGCAGAGTATTGTGAGTAAAAAAATTATATTTGTTGTATGACGAGACTGTCAAAAATATTAAAAGAAGAAATTGAGAATATTTTCGTGAGGGGAAAGAGAAGAAGCTGTCCTGTTATGCCTTGAGGGAAACTTAGAAGAGTTGCCAGAGGTGAAGCCATCACATCACATTACCTAATATTTTGGGTAGACTGGGGAGAGCTATTAAGCCGTTCACCTAATCTGTAGTTCCATATATTGTTAAAATCAGTATCCTTCTCATTTATATTAATTTGATACCTAGTTTTGATAGACGAAATAATTGAATAATTAAAAAAATACCCAATATCCACCTGTCAACAGTACTGAGTTAAGTTGCAAAGTAGTACAGCTGTCTTATTTTCTTCATTTGCTTTCTTTTCTTTTAGCTTTCTCTTTTACTATATTTTTATATTGTATATATATTGAGTTAAATGTAAAGTCTGATCCTGTGATAACATATCTTGGTTAGCAAATGAGTTTATCAGTTAAAAAGAATAAATAGCAGAAACAGGTGGGTGCCTCCTCAGACACAAATTCAAATTTTCCTTCAGCTTTGACTTTGTTTTTGTTGCATTTTTCCCTATTTCTTTTTATCCTCAAATTACCATAGTCAAATTTTTAAGTTAAGATGTGTGTTACCAGAAAAGAGATAAACTGAGTCACTAAATAGCACTTATATAGAGATATAAAAATTCTGTGTGAAGCTTAAATAAAAGTTTTTCTCTCTTTTTTTTATCTTTCTCTTCTTTTATCTATATTCTGTGAGAGGGAGAACATAAAAATGAGGCCATCTCTGTCCCAAACCTCTCCCAACTATTGGTTGGGAAGAGGGGTAGCTATTAGGACATTAAAACAGAAAATCAAGGATTTAGAGGCAATGGTTATAAGCCTTGATGATAAAATTCGGAATATGGATAGAGAAATGAAAGAGAATGAAACACTCAGAGAGGAAATAAGATTTTTGGAGGAAGCAAATAAAGCACAAGAGCAGGAGAAAAAGGAACTAGAAAAAAGAATAAAGAAGTTGGAAGGGGAAAAGAGTGAACTAGAAACTAGAATTTCTAAACAAGAAGATAAAAACAAACAGCTAAATGACAGCCTAAATGAATTAGATGTTAGCTCACTGCTCTCTTCTGAGAGAGACGAGATTGCTGCTTGGAATGTCCAGATTAAGGAAAACATTGAACAGTTTAGAAAAGAGTTCCATGAGCTGAATATGGAAAATGATGCCATGAAAATTTTCTTTGCTGATGCACTAAAGGGGAATGTGGCAGTAAAAGATGCTGTAAAGGTGGTGGCCATGGAAAACATACAAACAGTTGACTATAAAGAGACAGTAATAAAAAAAATGAAAGAAGTTGTGATGGAAAGGGCAAACCCACTCATCAGACAGGCACTTGATAAAGGGAATACAGTGATAATCTCAGGCATAAGCGAATCCCAGGGGCTAACATGGCAGGGGAGACTTGAAGAAAATAAAGCTAGGGTTGTAGACCTGATAAGAAAGCTTGGAGTAGTTTGTGATCCTGAGGATATTGTAAATATACACCAACTATCAAATATTCGAGGGAAGGAAAGCCGAGACCAACAAAAGTAACCTTTGAGAGAGGGGAAACATGTAGGGAAATATTGTTGAGAAAAAAAAGTCTTATAGATCTTCAAGAATTCAAAGAAGTGTTCATTAGATGATACAGAACACAGGAAGAGATGGGAAAGATCAAAAACTTGTTGCAAGAGGCAAGAAGGTTAAATGAGGAAAGAAATGAAGAAGAGAAGAAAAATTTTCATTTCAGAGTTCTTCCAGACAAAGGGGAGATAAAGAAGATAATGACAGAAGATCAGGGGATGGGGCCTCGTTAAGATTTTTATACACAAATGCTGATGGATTAGCTGGTAAGGCAGTAGAATTAAAAGATAGGATTCACAACAGTAAGGCAGATATAGTAGCAATTACAGAGACTAAGTTGAGTGAGGACATAAACAGTGTCACAGTTTTTCCTAAGGGCTTCAGAATATTAAGGGTTGAAAGATCTGAAAGGACTGGTGGAGGGATAGCACTACTCATAAGTGAAAGGATTCAAGTTGAAGAAATAAACTTGGCTATAGAAAGTGAATTCAAGGAATTTCTTGTTGCTTGCATAAATACTGGGTCAGAGAGCATAATAATAACTGTTGTATATAACCCACCAAGAAACCAGAATAGGCTTGAAGTTTATGAGGAAAGTCATATAGGTACTATTGAGGTTGTAAACTCAGTTGTTAACATGGCACGGGAGAGTAAATGTAGGATTTTTATTATGGGAGATTTTAATCATAAAGAGATAGATTGGATAAATCTTGACCCACACAGTGGTGAGGACTCATTCGGGGCAAGATTCCTAGATTGCGTACAAGGGAATTTCCTACACCAACATGTAATGGAACCAACGAGGGCCAGGGGTGGGGATGAGCCATCACTACTTGATCTAGTATTCACTTATAATATGTTGGATATTGAAAAAATTGAGTATGAAGCACCATTTGGAAAGAGTGACCACTGTGTGTTGTTGATGGAGTATATCATTGAAGATATTCTGCCTGAGAGTAGAGGCACTGAGGACATGAGGAGGAACTATCCGGAAGGAGATTACATCAAAACGAATGAGCTTTTTGCAGTTATTGACTAGAGAACCTTATTTTACAACAAATCAGTACAAGATATGTATGACATCTTTTGTGAGAAATATGGGAAGATAGTAGATTGCTGCATACCTGTTACCAAAGTAGGTGTAATTCATGCCAGAGAGAAATGGTTCGATAATGAGTGTAAAAGAGCTAAGGAGTGGAGAGACAAATGCTGGAAAAGGTATAGGAGGAGAAAAAACATAAATGCCTGGCAAACCTACAAAAGAGCAAGAAATGACTACCTAAGTAAAAGGAGAGAGGCAGAGAGAGACTATGAGAGGGACATCACCAGGAAGGCTAAAGAAAATCTCAAGCTTTTCCACAGCTTTATCAGATGAAATCTGAAGGTAAAAGAACAGGTTTTAATGCTAAAGAGAGCAAATGGAAGCATCACTGAGACGGGTGAAGAGATCTGCAAAGAATTGAACACAGAGTTATCACTCAGTATTTACAGTAGAAAATACCCCACCCCCTCAGATTGCAGAGATAGAAGCTCAAGGGCCAGTATTAGAGAACATCAACCTTACAGCCACAGAGGTATGCAAAGCGCTGATGGATTTAGATGTTCATAAAGCTACAGGTCCTGATGACATATCCCCTCATGTACTTAAAAAATGCGCAAACTCAATATCAGTGGCACTAAGTATCATATTTAAAAAGTCACTGGAGTCAGGGGAGATTCCAAGATGCTGGAAACAAGCAAATGTGATACCTATCTTCAAAAAGGGAAGGAGGAATATGGCTCTGAACTATAGACCAATTTCCTTGACCAGCATAGTTTGCAAAGTTATGGAGAAACTACTAAGGAAACATATCTCTCTTCACTTGGAATCCTTCAACATTTTGTCAGTGAGGCAACATGGCTTCAGGGAAGGTAGATCAACAGTAACAAACTTATTAGAATTTTATGATGAGGTAAGCCAAATCTTATAGGAAAGAGAGGGCTGGGCAGATTGCATATTCCTAGACTTCCAGAAAGCGTTTGACACTGTTCCACATGGGAGACTTATTAGGAAGCTGCAAGCAATGGCTAGAATAGGTGGAAATGTCTTGGAATGGATAAAAACTTACTTAGAAGGAAGGGAACAGAGGGTTAGAGTAAGACACTCAGTGTACGAATGGGGAAGAGTTAGTAGTGGAGTTCCACAGGGTTCAGTTTTAGGGCCACTTTTGTTCCTTGTATATGTAAATGACCTACCAGAGTCTGTAAATTCATTCATGAATATGTTTGCAGATGATGCAAAGATTGTGAAGAAAGTAAAAAACGAGAACAATGGTAGAGAACTTCAGGAAGATCTAATTAGTCTGCATGAGTTGTCAGAAAAGTGGCTAATGAAATTCAATGCTTCAAAATGTAAGGTAATGAGAATGGGTACAAGTGCAAGAAGGCCCAAGCTTGACTACTCGGTGGCTGGAGTACAACTTCAAGAGAGAAAATGAGAGAGATCTTGGAGTAAACATACTGGCAGATTTGTCTCCAGAAATACATATAAATGGCATAGTTGTGACAGAGTGTTTCGCTCAATGTCAACAGAGGCTGTTAGATGCCTTATCAAATAAATTAGTAACATAACTGTTATTTTCTAACTAAAAAAAATAATTCCCTTTAACATAACTGTTATTTTCTAACTAAAAAAATTAATTCCCACTTCTTGACTTTCGCAGATTATGATTATTTGCAATTTGTATTTTAGCTTATAGCTAATTTTAAATAGCTTATTTACTCTTCTTGTACGTGTAGAAGTATAGCCCCAATATAAAGGCTGCTCCTATTTTTCTGTCTGCTACGAGCCAAGAAAAATTAAGAAAAAAAAGAACCAGTAACCTAACTTTTCATTATTATTCTCGTTTTATTTTATTTGCTTCCACTTGTTGCACCTAAAAATACTGTCTCTCCCTTGCATCTCTGCTATAATTGCCTGCCAGGGACCACCACTAAAATAGTCCTTAAAATGATATCAGAGCCAATTCCTGCTCTAGAAATGTCTCCTACAGATGACCTCACGAGGAGGAACAAAGAGACGCTCTTTTGGCGCCGAGACTGCCCAGAGGCAACATCTCGCCTGGGTAGTCTAAGTTTATTTCAAATCTTAATTACGTGGCATCTTCACAGGAATTCATCTAGCACAACAAGGTGAGGGATAGTGTATGGTAAAGCTCGTGGGTCAAGCAAATTGGTTTATTTTCGAGAATTAGTTACATTCGTTACTTGATAAATCTTATGGATTTCTATTCTCAGATTCCATTCCCATACACATGAAACTTTGTAGATTACCAAGCTGGAATCTCACATGCCAAAGTTAATTCCTTAACCTGTAAATTACAGCTGATATACATTGCTGAGAAGTTTCTTTTCACTGAATGTGATAAACGAAAATCTCATCCTCTGAAGACTGGTTATGAGCCCGTAAAAATCTATCTCTTTTCCTAATAAATTCTAATTTCATTTCACCCCTTTCTATCATCGTAAATAAAGTGTTTTACGTCAAAAACTCGTCAATAAAGCTATTTGCTAAAAAAAAAATTGCAAATATTTTAAAGGTAATTTTTCCCAGTTGGCTTTGCAAATATTTCTTGTTAACCACAATTTAATGAATGCATACCGTATTTATCTTGCTAATTCTTCATATGTTGGGGATAAAGTGTTTTGAGTTATAAGTTGCAAATACCTCAAAAGGTGGTTTTGCACCCTTTTTTTCATTGCAAAGTTCTTGATAACTAAAAGTGAATGAATACTGTATTTATCTCGTAGATCCTTCCTTTATCCTAAATAGAGTATTACCATATTAATTGTTAATCAGTAATAAGCATTGCAACTTTTGTGGTTGCCCACAATTTAAGGAATACATACAGTACTGTATTTGTCTTGCTTAATTTTCATCTATTGTGAATATATTGTTTTCTTAAAACCAGTAAAGAATTAATGGTTTTGTATGCTATTATGGTAGCATAAATATTTCTGGTTAGCTGTGAATAACCAATATATATTCATCCAGTAGAATGACATTGGAAACTCATTATATGTGTGCTCATGCTTTCAGTTTCCCATTATAAACAGTGTGTCATTTCTGTTTCTGAAATTGCAGTGTCTTGTATTCTACTCTGCCTGTGTGACAGAGGTAATCATCGAGTTAAGGCCAAAGTCTTGGCATACGTCCGTGGTGCCGGGAAACGAAATCATACTCACCTCCTCCGGGATTCGAGGCAGCATTTCATAAAATTTAATTTGAGAAATTTAATTCAATTCTTTTAATGTCATTGCATTTCCAAAATTAAAAGAAAGTTGAATTCTGAGTTTCATTTAACCGACTAATGGTATTAGACATGGGGTGTTCAAGTACAAATATCTGTCCTGTCTGTTTGTGAGCTCTTAACCGAGCTCGGTACTTTGAGTCCCCTTAGTAAAACAGAATCTTAACAACACTCTAGCATCCTAAACCCCCACAAGATTGGCGCCCGAACAGGGACCCGAACAGACAGACTGATTTTATAAATTTATTTTTATTTTGCTTTTTAACATTGCACATGAAACCCGATTACCATTGGCTCGATTATTGAAATGAATGAATCTTAGGCTGCACACGAAAATTTTCGCGCTAGAGACGTTGCGGATAAGAAATTTTCTTTATTTTCAATATTAATTATGGTAACTAATATTTTCTTGTTTCCCATGTGGTAAACAATATTTCAGGAAATCTACATGAGATTATGTGGTAATAGACTTTAGAAATTTTGCATGACGAGAAGACGTGTTATTTAAAATTTCATTTATTTGTGTGATAAGATTGAGTTTTAAAGCATTCATGTTTTATATATCCGTTAAAGGGTGATACTTGTTAGGAATTGTTTATATTTCCTTGGAATTAGGAATTGGGAGAAAGCATATTAAGTATTTTTGCTTATAATTGTGTTTTATATTCAAGCATTGACTGCTTATAGATTGGAAGAAAAACTTTGGTGTCATTTATCGAGCCTAGGCTAAGCCTTTCATGTGTTTGAGTTGTCACATGAATATAAATTTTCTCATTACTAGTAGAAATGTGTAATCTGGCTGCCTAGTAAGCTGTTAGTTTATCGTTGGTGTATTTTGCATAGGATCTGTGCCCTTTTGGTAACACTCCAGAATTTTACTTACGACATTTTATTTGTGGGTACTGCCATATACGCGCTCATACGCAGGCACGACCGCGATACTGTACTTGTTCGTATTACTTACGACATTTTATTTGTGGGTACTGCCCTATACGCGCTCATACGCAGGCACGACCGCGATACTGTACTTGTTCGTATTACTTACGACATTTTATTTGTGGGTACTGCCATATATGCGCTCATACGCAGGCACGACCGCTATACTGTACTTGTTTGTACTCTCAGGCACTGGGTGCTAGTCGGTAAAATTCGTTGTTACTCATTCCTTTCATTTGCACCATAACCACAGGTACTGCCACGTATTGCTGTTAAGCAGGCACGACTGCCATTCTGTATTACCAGTGTTTCATACACTGTTTTGCAACATTTTGTTGCTGTTGCACTTGATTGTGTTGCTCATTCCTTTCATTTGCACAATAACTGCAGGTACTGCCACGTATTGCTGTTAAGCAGGCACGACTGCCATTCTGTATTACCAGTGTTTCATACACTGTTTTGCAACATATTGTTGCTGTTGCACTTGATTGTGTTGCTCATTCCTTTCATTTGCACAATAACCGCAGGTACTGCCACGTATTGCTGTTAAGCAGGCACGACTGCCATTCTGTATTACCAGTGTTTCATACACTGTTTTGCAACATTTTGTTGCTGTTGCACTTGATTGTATTTTGAGTCACTTTTATGGTGAGGTTTTGAGATCACTTTTACGATTAAGTTTGAACTGTGGTGTTGTGTGGTTCTTTCATTTTTTTTCTACTACTGTATTGTAGAGATTTTTTTTTGTGTGTGGTTGTTTTGGCACTTTGTTATTGACTGTTTAGGAAACCAGGCAGTCACAGGAAACAAACATGGAAACCATCAAAACATTCGATGAGGAGCGTTACCTAGACATACTGATTGCTAGGGGTGAGAGATACGGTTTTTCCCCAAGACAGAAGCTCTTCGAATGGGCTTATGAGAAGATGGTTGAGCGCCGAGATAAGCTGGAGGAGAGAGCAAGTGAGGAGGCACAAGCACAATGTAAGGAGGCACAAGCACAACATAAACATGAGCTTGCGCTTGCTCGGCTTCGAGCGGGAATCCCAGACAGTAGTCCTTTATCCGGAAATAGAGATTACAGGAACGGGAAGCACAAGAGCCACTCGCAGAACTTCAATCGTCCAGCTCCTCCTCCTCACACTCCTAAGTCTTATTACGGCCATGCACCCACACTCAAGAAGGATGACCCAGTAAGACCTAAGCCTCAGCAGTTAAGAGGCAAAGGCCATTACTCTGCTCCACCTTCCCAGGGTTTGCAGCCAAACTCTAAGAGCCACCACGCGCCCTCACACAGCGGCGGCCCACATAGCCGTCTGGCCACTCACTCAGCCCATGTTGTGGAAACAGGGCCAGAAAGGGCCAATGAGGATAACGCCAAGGAACCACCACACAAACTTGCCAATGTGGAATTCATCAAACATGATGATCTGGAAATGATCCCAAAATGCCTAGAAACCATAAATGGTGTGGAAGCTGAGATAGCCCTTGACACAGGGGCCAATGGCATACTTGTTGATGAGAAATTCGTCAGGGATGAAGATTATACCAGCAAAGTCGTTCGTGTGCGGGTTGCTGAAGGAACACCCCAAATACGACGCTGCTGTGTCATTAACCTGGATTGCAAATACTACAAGGGAAAAGCCCCAGCTGTGGCAATGATTGGGCTTATGTACCCTGTCTTGATGGGTCGTGCACTGAACCTAGTTCCTACTTTCCAGGCCGACCTCTACCATAAGGACATTTCTCGTTATAACTTCCCTCGGGGGAAGTCACATAAAGCCATTTCAGCAGCAACTCCTGTCCTCGATGCCAAGAATTTGGACGATTCTCCGACTGACTCCGTTGAGTCTGCCGCAGTTAGTAAGCGTAATGTGGAACACGGAGAGTTTTCCCCTCCTTTACCAGATGATGCACCTCTAGAGCCATTGAAGTCCCGTCCAGACTTTGCCAAATTGCAGCAAGACTGCCCCAGCCTCAAACGCTGGATGCAGCAGGCCACCGAGGGAAGGACCTTCACGGTGAGAGGAGGAGGCCAGATCACTCATGCCCTTGAAGATGGAGTACTTCGTAGGCATGTGACTAAAGGTGGCCACACCTTTAAACAGTTGGTGGTGCCCGCTTCGTTGCGCCGCCAGGCTATGTATGTGGCACACCATTTACCTCTGAGTGGACACAGAGGCAAAGCAAAAACTCGGCATGTCCTTCAGAAGGCTTTTGCATGGCCAAACATGTACACCGAGGTAGACAGATATGTAGGCTCCTGCCCTGTCTGTCAATCCACCTCAACGGCACCGGTACCGAAAGTTCCCATGGGGATAACTAAGCTCTCAATGGAGCCAATTTCCAATGTCGCTATTGACATACTAGGTCCTATTAATCCAATTTTGTCCACGGGGAAACAATTCCTCCTGGTATATGCTGACCTGGCAACAAGGTACCCAGATGCAGTGCCACTGTCTTCTATCACAACTGAAGCAGTCGCTCATGCCCTATTTGAAATGTGCTCCAGGGTTGGCTTTCCTGAGCAGGTCACTTCTGACAATGGAAGTCAGTTTACAAGTAGGCACTTTGAGGCTTTCTGTAACCTTTTAGAAATCAAGCACATTCGTACGAGTGTCTATCATGCCCAATCAAATGGAGCATGCGAACGCTATAACGGGACATTGAAGCGATGTTTGCGCAAGCTAGTGATAGATATGCCTAGGCAGTGGGACAAGTACGTCCCTGCTGCACTTTTCTCCTTCAGAGACACGCCCCACGACACTACTGGATACTCGCCTTTCGAGATGATTTATGGTCATAAGGTCAGAGGCCCAGTAGAATTCTTGGCAGAATGTTGGGATTCACCTACCATCGAAGATGACGATAGGGACGTTCATGAGTATATTTTGAAGTTTTCGTCTCACCTCAAAAAGGCATGGAAAACTGCACAATTAGCCATTAAGGGTCACCAGCAGACTGCCAAGCTCCTCTTTGACAAGCGTGCGCGGCGTCGTGCCCTGACACCCGGAGATCGAGCTCTGTTACTTCTTCCAACAGATACCCGCAAGCTAATGCTACGCTGGAAAGGACCGTACACTGTGGTACACCGGGTGACCCCTGACAATTATGTGCTAAATGTTGATGGCAATAACCGGAAATACCACATTAACCAGCTGAAGCTGTATTGTGAGGACCCGGAGGCCCACAGGGATCCTGCGCTGGCGCTCCCAGCAACCCCTATAGATGCCTCCAGCATCAACAGAACCTCCGAGGCTGCAGCAACACAGGTGCTCCATTATAGCCACCCCTTACTTCCTATATTAGAATACTCCACCCTTGCAGTGGAGACAGACTTACGGGAGTGGAGTTTTTCTGAAGAAGCCCCTCTGGCCGCAGCCACCGCCCTTGCAATTGAAGACATAAGCTTAGCTTTTGATGATGGTAAGGATCCTGCCATTCCCACACACCGAAAAGAAAGTGTGAGTAATTGTATTATTAACTCCAGACCGCAACCGAGTCAACGGGAACAGCTGAACAAGCTATTAGAGGACTATGAGAACGTCTTCAACGACCTCCCAGGCATTACCACTACCCTTGAGCATCATGTCAGATTGACTGACCCAGAGCCATTTCGGCATTCCTATGGTCTGCCCCACCAGCTGTCCTTACGGCTGAAGGAAGATCTTGACACTTGGGTCAGCCTCGGAATAGTTGAAAAGAGCATTTCGCCTTGGTGTTCGCCGTTACTGGCAGTGCGTAAGCGAGATGGCAGTCACAGGTTCTGCCTTGACTGTTGTAAGCTTAACTCCCGTACCATCTTTGATGGAGAGCCCATTGCTGACGCCGAGCATATTTTCTCGTTGCTTTCCCAAGCCAGTTACCTGTCCAAGTTGGATTTGGCCAGTGGATTTTGGCAAGTCCCGTTGAGCGAGACTACCAAGCCTCTTGCAGCTTTTTCCACAAGATATGGTCTATATCAGTTCAGGGTCATGCCTTTTGGTATGGTAAATGCCCCTGGCTGCTTCAGCAGACTCATGAGGATAGTACTACAGGATCTCGACAATGTTTCGTGCTTTATAGACGACATTCTGGTGCATTCTCAGGATTGGTCGTTGCACCTCGAGACTCTCCGCAGAGTTCTCACTCGTCTGAACCAGCATGGACTTCATTTAAAGCCTTCCAAATGTGAGATTGGTTTCACACAATTGCAGTATCTCGGCCACGTGGTTGGAGAAGGAGTTATGTCCCCTTTACATGACAGGGTACAAGCTATTAAGGATATGGAGAAACCTGCTACTGTCACTCAACTGAGATCATTCCTGGGTAGTGTCGGCTACTACCAATGGTTCATTCCACACTTTAATACTATCGCTGCCCCTTTGCAGCAACTGACCTCCTCGAAGCAAAGTAAATCCTCCCCTGTCAAATGGACAGATGAAGCGGAGAGAGCATTTTTCAAGCTCCGAGAAGCATTGGCAGGTGAGCCAGTATTACAACTGGTAAACCCTGATTTTCCATTCATCTTGCAGACCGACGCCTCAGACGAAAGCCTGGGTGCCGTGCTCTTGCAAGCCCAATCAGACAACTCAGCAGAAGTAGCTCCAGTGCGATATGCAAGCCGCAGGCTTCGCCCTGCAGAGCGAAATTACTCCACCGTGGAGAAGGAAGCTCTAGCTGCATATTGGGCCATAAAGAAATTTGAAGTCCATCTGTATGGCCAACATTTTACACTGAGAACCGACCACCGACCTCTCCTATATTTACAGACTGCAGACAAGCTAAATCCTCGTCTGAAAAGGTGGGCACTTTACCTGAATCTTTTCAAATTCACTGCCCAACATGTTCATGGCAAGGACAATGACCTTGCTGATCTACTAAGTCGACGGTCGTTACCCTCAAATGAGGAAGCTGGTGCTGTTAGCCTAAATTTGACTAGTCGGTAAAGATTACTTCTCTAATGTGTTGTTTATTTTTATGTTTATCTCTTATGTCTTTAATACTGTACTGTACTTGTTTACTTTAGCGTACAAACGTTATTCCTAATGGAAAACGAAAAAGATGAAGAATAATTTTTTGATCGTAGTTTTATATTTCCCTTTGTGGGACTTTGAAAGCCAGAACTTGGCAGAAACATTTTAGTTTAGTGCTGAATAGCTGAATGTTTTAAATCCAGTCGCCAATGTTAATGACGACGTGGTTCAAATGTTTAATTTGCATATACTGTATTTTATTTTGTATATTATATAATTGCCTTCTTGCATGTGAAGCATTCATAAACTTAAATATTGATATTCACTGATATCTAATTGTGATTTAATTTTCTTGAAATTTGAATTTGATCACATTTCTTTTATGTTTTGCATGTCATTTAATGTTCTGTTTACAAGACTTGTTTACTTTTACTAATAGTATGATATGTTCCAGTGGTGGATCCCATTCTTATTGTTCATTTGCTCTTTTCCATGAGAAGGATATCTCATCCCTCATAATAACACTGAAGTCACCGTAACTTCCTCTGTTCTTTTTTCGCCTTCTGTAGTAGAATTTTGCTAAATCAATATTCTCTAGAAAGGGCCTTTGTGACAGAGTGTTTCGCTCAATGTCAACAGAGGCTGTTAGATGCCTTATCAAATAAATTAGTAACATAACTGTTATTTTCTAACTAAAAAAAATAATTCCCTTTAACATAACTGTTATTTTCTAACTAAAAAAATTAATTCCCACTTCTTGACTTTCGCAGATTATGATTATTTGCAATTTGTATTTTAGCTTATAGCTAATTTTAAATAGCTTATTTACTCTTCTTGTACGTGTAGAAGTATAGCCCCAATATAAAGGCTGCTCCTATTTTTCTGTCTGCTACGAGCCAAGAAAAATTAAGAAAAAAAAGAACCAGTAACCTAACTTTTCATTATTATTCTCGTTTTATTTTATTTGCTTCCACTTGTTGCACCTAAAAATACTGTCTCTCCCTTGCATCTCTGCTATAATTGCCTGCCAGGGACCACCACTAAAATAGTCCTTAAAATGATATCAGAGCCAATTACTGCTCTAGAAATGTCTCCTACAGATGACCTCACGAGGAGGAACAAAGAGACGCTCTTTTGGCGCCGAGACTGCCCAGAGGCAGCATCTCGCCTGGGTAGTCTAAGTTTATTTCAAATCTTAATTACGTGGCATCTTCACAGGAATTCATCTAGCACAACAAGGTGAGGGATAGTGTATGGTAAAGCTCGTGGGTCAAGCAAATTGGTTTATTTTCGAGAATTAGTTACATTCGTTACTGGATAAATCTTATGGATTTCTATTCTCAGATTCCATTCCCATACACACGAAACTTTGTAGATTACCAAGCTGGAATCTCACATGCCAAAGTTAATTCCTTAACCTGTAAATTACAGCTGATATACATTGCTGAGAAGTTTCTTTTCACTGAATGTGATAAACGAAAATCTCATCCTCTGAAGACTGGTTATGAGCCCGTAAAAATCTATCTCTTTTCCTAATAAATTCTAATTTCATTTCACCCCTTTCTATCATCGTAAATAAAGTGTTTTACATCAAAAACTCGTCAATAAAGCTATTTGCTAAAAAAAAAATTGCAAATATTTTAAAGGTAATTTTTCCCAGTTGGCTTTGCAAATATTTCTTGTTAACCACAATTTAATGAATGCATACCGTATTTATCTTGCTAATTCTTCATATGTTGGGGATAAAGTGTTTTGAGTTATAAGTTGCAAATACCTCAAAAGGTGGTTTTGCACCCTTTTTTTCATTGCAAAGTTCTTGATAACTAAAAGTGAATGAATACTGTATTTATCTCGTAGATCCTTCCTTTATCCTAAATAGAGTATTACCATATTAATTGTTAATCAGTAATAAGCATTGCAACTTTTGTGGTTGCCCACAATTTAAGGAATACATACAGTACTGTATTTGTCTTGCTTAATTTTCATCTATTGTGAATATATTGTTTTCTTAAAACCAGTAAAGAATTAATGGTTTTGTATGCTATTATGGTAGCATAAATATTTCTGGTTAGCTGTGAATAACCAATATATATTCATCCAGTAGAATGACATTGGAAACTCATTATATGTGTGCTCATGCTTTCAGTTTCCCATTATAAACAGTGTGTCATTTCTGTTTCTGAAATTGCAGTGTCCTGTATTCTACTCTGCCTGTGTGACAGAGGTAATCATCGAGTTGAGGCCAAAGTCTTGGCATACGTCCGTGGTGCCGGGAAACGAAATCATACTCACCTCCTCCGGGATTCGAGGCAGCATTTCATAAAATTTAATTTGAGAAATTTAATTCAATTCTTTTAATGTCAGTGCATTTCCAAAATTAAAAGAAAGTTGAATTCTGAGTTTCATTTAACCGACTAATGGTATTAGACATGGGGTGTTCAAGTACAAATATCTGTCCTGTCTGTTTGTGAGCTCTTAACCGAGCTCGGTACTTTGAGTCCCCTTAGTAAAACAGAATCTTAACAACACTCTAGCATCCTAAACCCCCACAATAGTCAGGGCAGCATATGTATTTTTATCAAATGTAAGGGTAGCCTTCAGGCCGATGGACAAGGAAATGTTCAGTAATATTTATGTAACATATGTGAGGCCAAAACTCGAATATGCAGCCCCCTTTTGGAAGCCACACTTGAAAAAGCACATAGCTAAGCTTGAAAAAGTTCAAAGACATGCCACGAAACTGGTGCCAGAAATACGCAATCTCAGATATGATGAGAGGCTGAAGGAATTAGACTTACCATCACTCGAAGCTAGAAGATTGAGGGGGGATATGGTGACAGTCTTTAAATTCCTTCATGGTTATGATAGAGTGGATAGGGATCGATATTTTGATATGGCTGGCTCTAGAACTAGAGGTCATAGTTTGAAGCTTCGTAAGAAAACTTCTTTGCAGGATGTAAGGAAATACTTTTTCAGTGTAAGAGTAGTTGATAATTGGAATTCGCTAAGCGAGTAGGTAGTTAATGCTATCTCAATCCATAGTTTTACGGACAGGTATGATAAATATCCCTAAGAATAAAATGGAACTGATCAGAAGACGGGAAGATACGAGCTTTGGGCTCTTTCCCGTAAGCACAATTAGGTAAATGCAATTTAGGTAAATACACACGTATTCAGTACACAAGTATTCAGTATCTCTTAAACTTTTCCTTGTGTATTAAGTGACTAAGACTATAGTGCATAAATCATACATTATTTCCCTAAATAAGAAATCCTGCAGAGTATTGTGAGTAAAAAACTTATATTAGTTGTATGACGAGACTGTCCAAAATATTAAAGGGTGTTTGTGTGTGTGAGTAATTACCTAGTTGTGCTAACAGGATAGAGCCCCAAGCTCGTAGCTTTCCGTCTCCTGGTTTGTTCCATTTTGTACTTAGTGATACTTTTCATACTTGTCTTTAAAACTGTGGATTGAGTTATCATTAACTACCACCTCACCTAGCCAGTTCTAATTAACATCTACTTCTAAAAAAAAAAAAAAAAAAAAAAAAAAAAAAAAAAAAAAAAAAAAAAAAAAAAACCTTCCTTACATCCTGCAAAGTAGTTTTCTTACAAAAAAAAAAAAAAAAAAAAAAACTTCCTTACATCCTAATTGAAGTGCCTGCCATATCAAAATATTGATCCCTATCCACTCAGTCATAACCATCAAGGAATTTAAAAACTGTCACCAAATCCCCCTCATTCTTCTAGCTTCGAGTGATAGTAAGTCTAATTCTCTCAGCCTCTCTTCATAACTGATATTGCTTATTTCTGTCACCAATTCCTTGGCATGTCTCTGAACTTTTTCCAGCTTAACTACATGCTTTTCAAGTGTGGATTTCAAACTGGGGCTGCATATTTAAGCTTTGGCCCCATATAGCTTACATAAATATTTCTGAACATTTCCTTGGCAAAGCGATTGAAGGCCACCCTTATATTTGCTTTAAAAAAAAAAATGCTGCCTTTACTACGCCATTTACATGCATTTCTGGAGACAAATCTGCCAGTATGCTTACTCCTGGATCTCTCTCATTTTCTGCTCATGCATAATTACCTAATTGTAGTTACCAAATTATAATTACCTAATTGTGCTTACGGGAAAGAGCCCCAAACTCGTAACTTCCCGTCTCCTGATAGGTTCCATTTTGTACTTAGTGATACTTATCATACTTGTCCTTAAAACTATGGATTGAGTTAGCATTAACTACCGCCTCGTTTAGCAAATTCCAATTATCAAGTACTCTTACACTATAAAAATATTTCTTTACTTCTTGCAAAGAAGTGTTCTTACGAAGCGACTATGACCTCTAGTTCTAGTGCCAGCCATATCAACATATCGATCCCTATCTACTCTGCCATTACCATGAAGGAATATAAAAACTGTCAACATATCCCCCCTCAATCTTCTAGCTTTGAGTGACGGTAAATCTAATTCCCTCAGCCTCTCATCGTAACTGAGATTGCATATTTCTGGCACTAGTTTCGTGGCATGTCTCTGAACTTTTTCCAGCTTAACTATGTTCTTTTTCAAGTGCGGATTCCAAAAGGTTGCTGCATATTCAAGCTTTGGCCTCATATAGCTTACATATATATTTCTGAATATATCCTTGTCCATGTGCCTGAAGGCTTCTCTTACATTTGCTAAGAAAGCATATGCTGTCCTGACTATGCCATTTATATGCATTTCTGGAGACAAACTGGCCTTTATTTTTACTTCTAGATCTCTTTCATTCTCTGTCTCTTGAAGGTCTACTCCAAAATCGAGTAGTTAAGCTTGGGCCTTCTTGCACTTGTACCCATTCTCATTTTCTTGCATTTTGAAGTATTGAATTTCATTAGCCACTTCTCTGACCACTCATGAAGACTATTTAGATCTTCCTGAAGTTTTTTATCATTATTCTTGTTTCTTACTTTCTTTACAATCTTTGCATCATCTGCAAACATATTCATGAATGAAATAACTGACTCTGGTAGGTCATTTAAATATACAAGGAACAAAAGTGACCTTAAAACTGAACCCTGTGGAACTCCACTACTAACTCTTGTCCATTCAGACACTGAGTGTCTTACTCTAACCCTCTGTTCCCTTCCTTCTAAGTATGTTTTTATCCATTTCAAGACATTTCCACCTAGGTTTGCTATTGCTTGCAGATTCTTAATAAAGTCTCCCAAGTGGGACAGTGTCAAATGCTTTCTGGAAGTCTAGAAATATGCAATCTGCTCAGCCCTCTCTTTCCTGCAAGATTCGGCTTACCTCATCATAAACT
>JAXCGZ010005663.1:280000-297500 GCA_037179515.1 Halocaridina rubra
GATTTTTATAATTTGGTTTCTTTTTCTACAAATTCTTTTTATATATTTTTTTCTTTCTTTGACGTCTTTTTCACTACAATATCTAACTAACAATATATTAGCAATTATTTCAATTTTCTTTTCAATATATGGTTGTGCTAAAAAAAAAAAAAAACTATATTCTGTTCTTATTTGTGTATATGTTTCACAAAATAGTAAGGATAATGATTGGTGAGTGTTCATAATCATTTATTAATTTTTCTGTTTCTATTATTATTATTTGGCTTCTTTCGGGGTTATTTATAGCTATATATACTAGTATTATAATAAATTTAAAGCTTTGCATCATACAGTCTACTATCAGTATATCACAGTGATTCGATATTTTCTTTTCTAATCTAAAGGTGGGATTATTTTTGTACAAGATCATTAATCCTCCTCCTTTGGTATCTTCGAGATTCCTTACACTATCAACAACTTATATATTATCTTTAAATCTAATTTTTTATTTGAGTTGGGTTTCCTCATTGCTAAAACGTGTATGTACACGGCGAAAGCTGATTGGTTATCAATCAGTATAAATGAAATATTTTAACACTTATTAGCAGAGAGGATGGTGTAAAATAAACAAAAGAGCATCAATAATAGCGAAAAAAAAATTTGAACTCTTCTAATGAAGAATTTGAGCTTATATATGATGAAAGACACAAGACTTAAAAAGATTCTTCGTCTATTTATAAACATGTGTTATTGCTGAATTGTTTACAAACTGGCTTAGGCGATAGTAAAACCGACTCCTGAGAAAAACGAAAATATTGGGTAAAAAGAATATCAGTATTCGTAATTGTAGACGTTTTCATACATTGCTGTTTATGTATATGTATGAAGTTAGTATGAGTAAATTTAGATTTTCTTTATTACAAGTTAATGCTGTGAGGATGATTTTCCCTATTATCTTTTAAGAAAAACCCTCCTGATAGTTAAGCTTATATATATATATATATATATATATATATATATATATATATATATATATATATATATATATATATATATATATATATATATATATATATATATATATAACTCCGGCGTCTTAATTCTACCCTCCCCAATAAGGTAAACTTACTTTGCATAGGCACATTTGTACTAACCTAAGCTAACCAAAACCTAAGGTTAGGTTAGTACATATATGCCAATGCGAAGTAACTTTACCTTAATGAGGACGATAGAATTAAGGTGCCGGAGTTATACTGGACATTTACAATATATATATATATATATATATATATATATCTATATATATATATATATATATATATATATATATATATATAACCAGATAAGCACATTACATATGTGAAAACATGAATCATTTTTTTTAACCCCGACCGGGACTCGAACCTAGGACTTATGATTACTAAGTCAAGGCGCTACCACTACACCACAGAAGGTTAAAAGGAATCCAACCTTATAGCTTATATCTGCTATACTTAGGAATGAACGCATTCTAACTGAATGCCGCTATGTTCATATTACAGATTCCCCAACCTCACTCGTGGCTTCATTTTAGCATTTAATTCAATTCCCAATCTCATTCGTGCCATGAAATAACCAGATAAGCACATTACATATGTGAAAACATGAATCATTTTTTTTTACCCCGACTGGGACTCGAACCTAGGACTTATGATTACTAAGTCAAGGCGCTACCACTACACCACAGAAGGTTAAAAGGAATCCAACCTTATAGCTTATATCTGCTATACTTAGGAATGAACGCATTCTAACTGAATGCCGCTATGTTCATATTACAGATTCCCCAACCTCACTCGTGGCTTCATTTTAGCATTTAATTCAATTCCCAATCTCATTCGTGCCATGAAATAACCAGATAAGCACATTACATATGTGAAAACATGAATCATTTTTTTTTACCCCGACCGGGACTCGAACCTAGGACTTATGATTACTAAGTCAAGGCGCCACCACTACACCACAGAAGGTTAAAAGGAATCCAACCTTATAGCTTATATCTTATATACTTAGGAATGAACGCATTCTAACTGAATGCCGCTATGTTCATATTACAGATTCCCCAACCTCACTCATGGCTTCATTTTAGCATTTAATTCAATTCCCAATCTCATTCGTGCCATGAAATAACCAGATAAGCACATTACGTATGTGAAAACGTGAATAATTTTTTTTTACCCCAACCGGGACTCGAACCTAGGACTTATGATTACTAAGTCAAGGCGCTACCACTACACCACAGAAGGTTAAAAGGAATCCAACCTTATAGCTTATATCTGCTATACTTAGGAATGAACGCATTCTAACTGAATGCCGCTATGTTCATATTACAGATTCCCCAACCTCACTCGTGGCTTCATTTTAGCATTTAATTCAATTCCCAATCTCATTCATGTCATGAAATAACCAGATAAGCACATTACATACGTGAAAACATGAATCATTTTTTTTTACCCCGACTGGGACTCGAACCTAGGACTTATGATTACTAAGTCAAGGCGCTACCACTACACCACAGAAGGTTAAAAGGAATCCAACCTTATAGCTTATATCTGCTATACTTAGGAATGAACGCACTCTAACTGAATGCCGCTATGTTCATATTACAGATTCCCCAACCTCACTCGTGGCTTCATTTTAGCATTTAATTCAATTCCCAATCTCATTCGGGCCATGAAATAACCAGATAAGCACATTACGTATGTGAAAACATGAATCATTTTTTTTTACCCCGACCGGGACTCGAACCTAGGACTTATGATTACTAAGTCAAGGCGCTACCACTACACCACAGAAGGTTAAAAGGAATCCAACCTTATAGCTTATATCTGCTATACTTAGGAATGAACGCACTCTAACTGAATGCCACTATGTTCATATTACAGATTCCCCAACCTCACTCGTGGCTTCATTTTAGCATTTAATTCAATTCCCAATCTCTTTCGTGCCATGAAATAACCAGATAAGCACATATAGGATCACCCTATATGTACATAGATATTTTAATTTATTTTTACATTTACACTGTATAAATTGTATAAACCCTCCCTGTCCTGTTAACAAACCACCATTTACTTCAAAATAACAGCATGCAAGCGTAAATTTATATGAAAGTGACTGATAAACTTACTGTGAATGAGGTGGTAATGACATGACATACTCATGTACATAGGTATTTTACAATTATTTTTACGTTTACTGTATAAACCCTCCCTGCACTGTTAAAAAACCACCCTTTACTTTATAAATAACAGCATGCAACGTAAATTTATATGAACGTGATAGGTAAACTTACCGTGAATGAGGTGGTAATGAGTATGTAGACGCCAGAGGAAATTATTTCTCAGCCAATAACAGCTTTACAGCTGTTATTCATTCAGGCCAAAATAGCGGCCGACATCCTTGTAAATCCTTTTTCCTTCTTTCAACATATCTAAGAGTTTCACCTTATCTGTTATGGTTAACATCTTCCTTTGCCGCTTAGGCTCACTACTAGAAGCCTTAGAAGATGAACGATGCTTGGAAGGCATTGCAAAGGTTAAAATATGCGAGTAAAAAAATCACAAGCAAAACGTATTAATAAGCACAACGTGAATGGCACACATGTGAGTTAGACTGAACGAGTGACACGAGACAATGGAAGATGGTGGGAGAACCAGACTTCAATGAAAAAGCCAATCAGACCCCATGATACAGATCTCTCACTCTTTCAGCCAATAGCATTCCATGAACTATCTCACGTATGTGCGAGACTTTGTCCGAAACGCTGATACCGGTATCGTATTTTACATGGTGCTGTACTGTTAGTAATTATGTTTTTTACTATTTCTTACTGTTTTATTATTCTTAGGCTAAGAAATACATTTTTTTATCAATAAAATCATGAAACTACTGGAAACTTGAATATATATGCTAGCTCACGTAGGTGCGACCCCAATACATTGTACGCTATCGGACAGTATTTCACATGATGCAATACTGTGAGTTATATATCTAAATTTATGTTTTTTACTATTTTTTACTGTTTTATTACTCTTAGGCTAGGAAATACTTGTTTTATCAATAAAATAATGAAAATTTCAATATGTACTAGCTCACGTAGGTGCAACCCTTTTCGTTTTCCGAAACCTTGATACCGGTATCGTATTTCACATGGTGCAATACTGGTAGTACACCTTGTTCTCAAAATAACGCCTAGATAGGTTCTCAGAAGTGTCGGGTAAATGGAAAATCGCGTGAAAAAACGAGTAATTTTCCATAGGAAACAATGATAAAGGGCATAGATACATTCCAAACCTTACATAGACACACCATGCCAAAGATATAAGATAAGTAAAAAATATTTATTACTACGTAGCAAGGCAGAAAGCCCTGTATCTATTTTTAAGAGTATACAAATTATATTTATATTTACTTTACAGCTAGAAATTAACATACATTATTGTACTGTACTCAATTATGCAGTGGGCCACAGTCATACAGTACACTGGGACATGCATGGTGGCCGTGAGCAAGTAACTTATATGGTAGAAGAGGTGGAGGATGCAGGAGAACGAACCTCTATCTACAAATATAAACAAAGATAAAATAAAAATTATAAATAACCAAAGCAAGACTAAAAAGCGAAAAAAAAAATTATGCAATGCCTAAATCTGCCATATGACAGATTTAAAAAACTTAATATACATTCTCTATAGAGGCACAGAGTTAGGGGGGATATGATTGAGGTGTATATATGGTTTAAAATGATAAACAAGGGTGATATTAATAGTTTAAAAAATTCATGATCAAACCAGAACTCGTAATGGGTAATGGATTTTAGCTTGAAAAATTTAGGTTCAGAAGGGAAATTGGTGAAAATTGGTTTGGTAATACCGTAGAGTAGTGATGCATGGAACAGGATTCCCGGTAGGATAAATGCCTATACCTTAGACACCTTCAAATGTAGATTAGATAGACATATGACAGAGGTAGGGTGGGTATGAATAGGTTAGTGCTTATTAGAAGAATCATAAATAGAAAAGTAGAATAAATAAGTAGAATAGAATAGACTAGGTTAGACATGCTGAAAATATCATTCAGAAATGGAGCTGCCTCTTGTGTGCCAGTAGGCATGTTGCAGTGTCCCCTATTCTTATGTTCTTAAAACATTCTACTCACTTTATAGGTGCGCAACAGGTAAGGGCCGAGCGTGGTAGCAGTGAGCAGGAGACGTCAGCAGTAGCAGAAGAGGAGGAGGATGCAGGAGAACGAACCTCTATCTGTAAATGTAAACAAAGATAAAATAAAAATTGTAAAAACCAAAGCAAGACTAAAAAACGAAAAAAAAATCATTATGCAATGCCTAAATGGAAAACACATTCTACTTACTCTATAGATGCGCAACAGGTAAAGGCCGAGCAAGGAAGTGGCGAGCACGTGACGTAGGCGGTAGCAGAAGAGAAGGGGGAAGCGTTAGAACGAACCCAATCTGCAAGCGTAATTAAAGATAAAATAAACACAATTAACAAAAGCAATACTAAAAAACGAAAAAAAAATCAATATGCAACGCCTGAATTATTGTAAAAAAAAAAAAATAACACATTCTACTCTTCATTATACAGCGACATGCATAGAGGCAGAGAGCACGTGACGTCAGCAGTATTAGAAAAGGAGGAGGCTCTATCTGCCAAACGTAAGAAGCAATTATCAAAATCAAGACTAGAAAACTGAATTTTTTCGTTATGCAATGCCGGAATTATTATAACAAAAAAATATAAAACACATTCTACTCACTCTATATACGGTGACCAACAGGTATGGGATGAGCGTGGTGGCAGGGAGCACTTGACATAAGTGGTGTTAGAAGAGTACAAACCTCTATCTGCAAACGTAAAAAACAATTAACAAATGGTAAGACTAGAAAACTAATTTTATTTCAGTATGCAACGCCTGAATTACTATAACAAAAATAAATATAAAACACATTTTACTCACTCTATATACGGTGAGCAACAGGTATGGGCCGAGCGTGGTGGTGGCGAGCATGTGACTTTAGCGGTAGGAGACGGAGAGAGGGAAGGGTTAGAACGAACCCCTAGCTGAAAAAATAGTTACAGTAACAAAAAAAATCATTAAAAGCAAGACAAGAATTTTTTTTTCATTATGCAATACACAGTAATGATGTACAATAAAAAATATTACACACATTCTACTCACTTTATACAGTATACGGCGAGCAACAGTCATCGAGCGTGTTTGAGGCGACCAGGTGATATAATCGGTAGGAGAAGAGGAGGAAGTGGAAGAGCCAACCCCTAGCTGCAAAAATAAATATAGATACCAGTAAAAAAATAAAAAACAACAGTAGAAAACTCATATTTTATAATTGTGCAATGACTGAATATAATAATGTACATGATATTAAAATAATTAAAAAAAGACGTAAAAGATTACAGAGGTGTATTCACTCTATGTACGATGGGCAGCAATCAAACTGGGACGAGCGGGGTGGCCTTGACAAGGTGAGTTAAACAGTGGGAGAGGGAGGAGAAGAGGAAGAGGGTGAGCTATTCCCCTGGTTGAGGTTGGGGTTCATACTGTTTAGATGTGCTGGGCTGAGGGTCATCAATATCACTTCTTCTTTTTTTCACTGAAAAGTAAGAATCAAGAGTTGCCTGCTGGGCAATCCTCTTTTCTTTTAATATTTCCTTATAGCAGGAAGTATTAAGCAAAATTTTTCTGGATGTAATGCCTGCACGCTCTATATCGGGATCTTCCTTATCCAATATTTCCAAGGCACTCTCGATATAGTGAAAAAATTTAGTTAATCCACTCACAGTGAGTGATTTCTTGAGGTTTGCAGAATGTGCTGCTGCCTCGATTTCCTCCCTCTCCTGACGTTGTTCTTCACCTTCCAGGTCCTCCAAATCCTCGGCCGTAAAGTCCTCCGTGTGGGAAGCGGGAAGGGCATCCACATCCTCCTCAAAAACGTCGGTGAATCCCACACGATGTGCGAGCTGAACGCACTCAAGTCTCGTCTTTGACAGCCGCTCATTTCGGTCAAAACCTGGGAAAGAGTTCACAAACTGCGGACCAGCATTCTTCCAGGCTCCATTAAGACATGATTGAGTTACTTCAGCCCAAGAATCCTTCACAAACCATATGGCGTGCTTGACATTATATTCTTTCCAGTAGTCTTTAACCGCAGTCTTCTTTATATCTAGGTTCGAGATATCGCCTGCCTCAGCTGCTCTCTCAAGGTCGCCCATGCTGACGTCAGCCTTACTGCTGAGATCTTTAAACGAATGCTTGAGGTAGTGTGATTTCAGCATCTGCACTACCCCCTGGTCCATTGGTTGAATTAGGGAAGTTGTATTTGGCGGCAGAAATACTATTTTGATGTTAGGATGAATATCGGCGATTGAAGTAGGATGGGCTGGAGCATTATCTAAGAGCATAAGAATTTTAAAGGGTAAATCATGACTCTTGCAAGAGACTTCTAACTCTTTGGCAAGAAATGTCGTGAAGTAATTCTTAAAAATACTTCCAGTCATCCATCCTTTCGGATTTGAATACCAATGCACTGGAAGTAACTCTTTGTTGTAACCCTTTAGTGCTCGAGGATTTTTGGAATGGTAAATCATTACCGGCTTCAGCTTCTTGTCGCCCTCAGCATTAGCACCAATCAGTAGGGTAAAACGATCTTTTGCTGCCTTGAATCCAGAAACTCGTTTTTCCTCCATGGAAATATACGTCCTTTCTGGCATTCGCTTCCAGAATAAAGCAGTTTCGTCCATATTGAAAATCTGCCTGGACGTATATCCCCCTTCCTCTATGATGGCCTTTAATTCTGCTGGAAACCGCTTTGCCGCATCCGTATCAGCTGATGAGCTTTCGCCTTGTAACTTTCGGTTGCAATAACCATACCTTCGTTGGAAATGAGTAAACCAACCAGTGCTAGCATAAAAGGGTCTCACTTCTTTGTCTGTCGTCTTTGATTTCAAATGTTCATAAATCTCACACGCTTTTTCCCTGACGATACTATACGGCAGGTTTGTTTGCTGTTGGTTCTTAAGATTCATCCACAAGTTTAGCATTTTCTCCATCTTCTCCATAATATCCGTTCGAGAATATGAGGCTTTAGCCGCAGTTAAGCTCACACCAGCTTTAGCACTTTTCCAGATCCTCTCCTTATTATCATGGATAGTGCGCACTGTGCTCTCCGGGAGATTCATAACCCGTCTAATGGTGCCTGTACTCTCACCACGCTCATATCGGGCCAACACTTGAAGCTTCACTTCAAGGGTTATTGCCTTTCTGGCTCTTTTGGGAGTACTAGAAGCACTTCCACAGTCTTTTCCTAGGAGTTTACTAGCCATAATATTGTAGTACAGGTATACAGTTATCTGTAAAATTTAAAAGAACTGAAAACACAGTTATAAATATATCCACGCACAGTGGATAAAATACCCTAGTTTAGGGTAATCAGAGAATAATGATGAGTGATATCTACATTGAGTATATAATAATAATCATAATAATAATAATGAATTTCATTACGTTTAGGGTACTCAATATGGATATAGGGAAATTTTTTTCTATCTATCTATATATTTAAATGTCTACCTATTTACATATCTATCTTTCTATCCATCTATATACGTATCTATCTATCTACAGTATTTATCAATCTGTCTATCCATCTATATACATATCTATCTATCTATCCATATCTGATTTATTGTTTTAAATCAAGATTCTCTCTCTCTCTCTCTCTCTCTCTCTCTCTCTCTCTCTCTCTCTCTCTCTCTCTCTCTCTCTCTCTCTCTCTCTCTCTCTCTCTCTCTCTCTCTCTCTCTCTCTCTCTCTCTCTCTCTCTCTCTCTCTCTCTCTCTCTCTCTCCTCTCTCTCTCTCATGCATATACAAAGAAGAAAATCTAGGGGCTACTCAAGGGGGTTACAGCATCCCCTCTAGAGCTGGTGAAATACTTCTACTTTTATATAGTGGAATGGGGAAGAGGGTGGAGATGGGGGTCTAGTGTTACTAAAATAATGTCTTTTTTTGAAGCACTTCACGGCTTAGAGATATTGCATAGCTTATACAGTATATATGGGCTTACCTTGTATATATCCTTAGAGAGAGAGTGACTGACGACCAAAATCGGAGTTATAACTAGCTCAGTGTGAAAGATATTATACAATTTTATATATACAGTATGCAGTATGTATATATATATATATATATATATATATATATATATATATATATATATATATATATATATATATATATATATATATATATATATATATATATATATATATATATATATATATATATATATACGGTATATATATATATATATATATACGGTATATATATATATATATATATATATATATATATATATATATATATATATATATATATATATATATATATATATATATATATATATATATATATATATATATATATCCTAGCTGGCTATTTGATTTAAAAACAGTCAGGGATATAAGGGGAACCAACACAAGACAGAGCAGTGAGCTCTTTATTCACAGAACAAACACAGAAGCAGGTTCAAAGATGATCACTATCAAAGGGCCAACACTCTGGAATAATATTCCAGAGCATCTTAAAAATGCATCCTCCTTCACAGCTTTCAAAGGCAAACTATATAGTTTTCTTTTGGACAAATAGTTGCTGCTCATTAAGAACTAATTATTCTCATTGTAAGGAAACAAATATGGAAATGATGCCGATAATAACGATCCTGTATCTAGTGGCATACTTACTACTTTATTATTAACATTATTGTTAACATTTTTATTACAACATTATTATTTTCTATGAAAGCTACATTTAATTTAACTATATGTCTAACCCTCTTATTTATTAGTTTAATTACATGTCTACTTATAAGTTACTATTAATGTTGAATAACCATTGTACAAAATGGAAATAAATGTTTTGATTTGATTTGATTTATCGTAATCCTTTGTACTCGTGGAAGAAGTGTTGCACACTTACCATTTTTCCCATTTTCTCCAGAATATCCAATGGACAATATGAAAACTTCTTACTTACCATTTTTTCCATTTTCCTCATGATATCCGATCGAGAATATGAAGACTTAGCCGCAGTTAAACTAAAACCAGCTTTTGCACTTTTATTAATTTTTTCCTCATTTTCACGGATAGTGTGTACGTACATACATTCAATGAGATGCAACGCAGTTTCAATGCTGCCCGTACTCTCACCACTCTCATGACGGCCCAACCCTTGCAATTTTATTTCAGGAATTATTGCCTTTCCGCCTCTTTTGGGAGTAGAAGTACTTATACAGTCTTTTCCTAGGCATTTACTGGCCATGACAGTACAATACATAATCTTTGAAATATAAAAGAACTGAACACACAAACCATAACATTCACTGAGGTGCATTGCCGGATTAATGGAGACCTAACTCTCACCACTCTTATAACGGCCCAACACTTGCAATTTTATTTCAATAATTATTGTCTTTCTGCCTCTTTTCCTGGGCATTTACTGGCCATGATAGTATGTACAATATATAATCTTTAAAATATAAAAGACCTGAAAACACAAGCATAACAATCACCGAGATGCATCACCAGTTTAATGGCGACCGTACACTCACAATGGCCCAACACTTGCAATTTTATTTCAAGAATTATTGCCGTTCTCTCTCTTTTGGGAGTAGAAGCACTTACACTGTCTTTTCTTAGGCTTTTACTGGCCATGATAGTGCAATATATAATCTTTAAAATATAAAAGAACTGAAAATATAAATGTTACACAAACACAGAACACTAAAAACACACACTCACTACACTGGGTAAGAGAACACTGATGGCAGCTTGGCGGGAAAAGTGTCCGCGCGTGCGCGCTTATTTAAAAAAAAAAAAAAAACTTGGCGGGCGTTATTCGCGAAATTTAAATATTTCATTATTATTTTTTGGGGGCGTTATTTTAATTTCGCGGTTAAAAAAAACGCGTGAAAAAGGAACAAGGTGTATTTATGTTTTTTACTATTTTTTACTGTTTTATTATTTTTAGCCTAAGAAATAAATTTTTTCATCAAGAAAATCATGAAACTACAGGAAATTTTAATATATGCTAGCTCATGTAGGTGCGATCCTTTGCGTTTTCCGAAACGCTGATACCGGTATCGTACTTTCTATGGTGCAGAGTTACACGTTCAAATTTATGTTTTTTTACAATTTCTTACTGTTTTATTATTCGAAGGCTGGGAAATAAATTTTTTTTTTTATCAATTAAATAATGAAATTTTTTTTTCAATAAAAAAAACGAAAATACTGAAAATTTTTATTTTTTTTAAATATTAATATTTTGCATATACCCCCCCCCCAAAAAAAAAAAATTGCCAATAAATATCGCGGTACAGTGAATTCGCGAGGGAAGAAACGAGATAGAGCGAAGGATCACTGTGTGTATATATATATATATATATATATATATATATATATATATATATATATATATATATATATATATATATATATATATATATTGTATTATTTACTGTTTTACCTGTCTCATTCCCGACAATTTTAGCCCTAAATCTCGATATTTTATGATTTTTTGTGTTTTGACAAATCTGACCTTCAAAATGGTAAATTTTTCGTTTTAAAAGTTAGGATAGGTTAAGAAACACGTCAAATAAAATATGAAATACAAATTTGAATTCCAAAGGGGGATGGGTGTAATCGTATATATATATATATATATATATATATATATATATATATATATATATATATATATATATATATATTATATATATATATATATATATATATATATATATATATATATATATGCAAAATACCACTATTACCCCGTTTTCAACTTTAAGGAAAATTTTATATCTTACTGGGAAAAAAAAGGCCTAGATGGCATGCTACTGTAAACCACTAGCAACATCCATTCATATCTCATCCTCACAAATGCAATATATAAATTCAATAGTTTTATATATATATATATATATATATATATATATATATATATATATATATATATATATATATATATATATATATATATATATATATATGCAAAATACCACTATTACCCCGTTTTCAACTTTAAGGAAAATTTTATATCTTACTGGGAAACAAAAGGCCTAGATGGCATGGTACTGTAAACCACTAGCAACATCCATTCATATCTCATCCTCACAAATGCAATATATAAATTCAATAGTTTTTATTAATGCAGCCTATGCAGTAATCTATCCTAGTTTTATTGTAAAGGTTATTAATAAGTACAATACTCAGACAATTGTACACAGGTACCGTTTAGGATATAATAATGCCTATGTGGAATCCAGGTAAAAAAGTCGAAAAGTAATCTAATCAAACCTAACCCATGAATTTTTACCTGTGACTTCTTTTCCTGTTCATTAATTAGCAGCCACGTGTTTTGGGTATTGGACCCATTTCTTCTAAAATCTGCAGTAACTGGTATTCAATGTTCTTCGTAGCCCTCAAATCCTTATTAAGTGGTTGATCTTTGGCTTGAACCCTTAGAAAGCTGTAATTAGTTCCCAAATACAAATGCCCCCCAACTTACGAACGAGCTGCGTTCCGAACGGCAGTTCGTATCCTGAATCGTTCACAACTTGATATTTTTTATGTACAGCACTGTATTTGTATATACAAACATTTCTGCATCATGTATGTAATGTGTTTGTTTTCTTATCCTAAAGACACATGACACAAGTTTGCAAGTATCCTGAAACGTTAGAACCATCCGTAAGCTTGTGCATTATATTATTAGACTGCTTTAGCACCGCACTTTTCACGTGTTTGCATCTGCAGATGTTTTTATATCGGATGTTCTTAAGATTGGGGTGTCTGTACCAGGATTTTGTGTAGATAGTTTTATATATATAGTATCTAGTAGAAAACCCAGAGATATAATGATTGGCACTCTAGTGGCCAGGTTAAGTTTATGAGGTTTTGTAATTATTTTCTTAATGCTTTTCCTATGCTCTTGAATAGTTGTGGTATAATGTTAGATTCTGAATATTAAAACATAATAATAAACTAAAGTAAAAAAATAATCGGTCTAATATGGTCAAGGTAGAGTAGTTTTATATCTGAAAAATCTAAATATGTATTATCAAGCCACATTTGTGGAAAGAAAAAATATGAAATATGAAAAAAAATGTCTAAAACAACTAAAAAGCAAGTTTCAATCATGAACTAGTTTCCTAAGAGGCATTAAGCCAATATAACTAGCCTTATGAAAGCTCTCCTAATATTATTTTAAATCTTGATATATATTTCCTAACTGAGTGTGAGAAAGAAATGATTGCACTTAAAATGCATATTAGATTTTATAATTTCCCTGTGATTATCTAACGTCTAAGTTAGGTTAGTAACGTTTGTTGGGCTTGATAGAATTGGGCTATAGTCCCCCCGTGTTAGTTTTATTTTAATAGTAGGATTGCAGTATTTTCACCTCAAGAGAAAATCACCTTTTACCTATAATACCTTTTTCTTTTTCAACAAATCATCGAACCATCTGTTGAGATAAAATTTACCAGGATGATAACTTACTTGCTATGCAGAATCATTAATGATAATTCTTTATGATTGTTAGCTATGTTGCAGGAGTAATAACATCATATGGATATCATTATTTAAAATTATATAAACTATCCAGTTATTTCACTTGCCTCCTTTTATCCCTGAGTTTAATGTAGTAGCTCATATTTATGATATACCAAGTCTCTCTCATTTGTACACTCCTTAAAATTTATATGTATACACAGAGTGTATTGTACTGAAATTAGTTGTATCATAAAGAGATAGTAGTCTTTAAATTTGAGCCATTATAAATAATCCTATAAATTAGAATATATTTTGATCTAAAAGAAATTAAGAAGGGGAAAACTTTGCTTACATATGGAATTTTAGCTAAAAGTCTGAAAGATTTGTTTTTTCTTATTTTTAATTACAAGAAAAATGCAGTATGCCAGATACCATTGCAATAGTAACTTGTATCAAAATCCTCCTTTATTACAAGTCCAGTTTGACATCAGTTGATATATATATATATATATATATAATATATATATATATATATATATATAATATATATATATATATATAATTATATATATATATATCACAGTGATCCCCCGCTGTATCGCGTTTCTTGGTTCGTGTTTTCACTGTATTGCGGTTTTTTTTTTTTTTTTGGCAAATTATTATTGTAAAATACCTATGTACATGAGTGTGCCATGTAATTACCACTTCATTCACCGTAATTTTATCTATCACTTTCATATAAATGTACGTTGCATGCTGTTATTTATGAAGTAAAGGGTGGTTTGTTAACAGCACATGGAGGGTTTATACAGTGTAAACGTAAAAATAAATTAAAATATCTATGTACATACAGGCTGATCCTACTTCGCGGTTTTCCTGTCTCGCGCCGGGTCCCGGAACCGAACTACCGCGATAATGGGGGGATCACTGTATATATATATATATATATATATATATATATATATATATATATATATATATATATATATATATATATATATATATATATATATATATATATATATATATATATATAGAGTAATCCCTGGTTTATCGCGGGGATTAGGTTCCGTGACCAACCGCGATAGGTGAAATTCCGCGGAGTAGGATCACCCTATAGGTACATAGGTATTTTACATTTATTTTTACGTTTACTGTTTAAACCCTCCCTGTACTGTTAACAAAATACCCTTTACTTCATAACAGCAGGCAAGCATAAATTTATATAAAAGTGATCGGTAAACTTACTGTAAATGAGGTGGTAATGACATGACTTACTCATATACATGGGTATTTTACAATTATTTTTACATTTACTGTATAAACCCTCCCTGCACTGTTAAAAAACCACCTTTAACTTTATAAATACCAGCATGCAAGCGTAAATTTATGTGAACGTGATAGGTAAACTTACCGTGAATGAGGTGGTAATGACGTTTGTAGACTCCATAGGAAATTATTCTGCAGCCATTAACAGCTTTACGGCTGCTTTTTGCGAGCGAAGAACATGGTAATGGGGAGTTGCTGTCGCTGTTTCTTCTTTTGTTGGAAGATGGTCTTGTAAGAAATCATGGCATCATCGAGAAGATTGCAGAAGGTCACCGAACGAACCATATTATCGTCATGTTCGTTCGAGGGTTGTTGGACTGCTTTCACATGTTCATACATGGCTGCCAGACGTTTAAGTGTAAGGCCAGTTTCTTCAGTTTCTTCGTGCGTTTCCTCAAGTTCTTCTTCCTCTTCTTCGCTCGCTGATTTTGTCATTTCTTCCAAGTCTTCATCAGTCAAAGACTGCAAGTGGCAGTCAAGCAGTTCATTCACGTCTTCGTGAGTCATATCTTTAAAGCCTTCTCCTCCTAGCAATGCAGCCAACTTCACAGCTTACGCAACTGCCAAGTTATGGACTTCGTCAGGAGCAAATCCCTTGTAGTCGTAGATGATTTCGGGCCACAACTGCTTTTAGCTGGCATTGATTGTGGCCGGCTTCATCTCTTTGATTGCATTCTGAATATTTTGAAGGCATGTAGCATATCGTGTAATTACGCCAGTAAGTCTTCATTGAGAATTCTTTGTCTGCATCCATGGCTTCAACCAGGTTCGCCAGGGTATTTCGTGTGTAGAGGGCCTTGAACGCACGAATAACACCTTGATCCATAGGCTGAATCAGTGACATCGTATTCGGTGGCAGGAACTCCACTTGAACACCATCATATTCGAGATTAGTTGCTTGGCCACCAGCATTATCCATCAAAAGAAGGACTTTAAATTCAAGGCCTTTTTCTGCAAGATAAATTTTGGCCTGAGGGATAAAGCATTGGTGAAACCAGTTCGATGTAAGGCTTTTCGTGATCCAGGCCTTAGGGTTATGCATCCAATACACTGGCAGCAGTTTCTTGTTTTTATTCTACAAAGCCCTAGGGTTCTTTGACTTGTAGATAAGCCCGGGCTTTAACATGAAGTTCGCAGCATTCCCGCACATGATGAGGATAACGCGGTCTTTGTGCGCTTTAAATACCGTGGCTCTAACTTTTTCCTTGAAGAGAAAAGTGCGAGACGGCATTCTCTTCCAAAATAATCCAGTCTCATCCATGTTGAAGACTTGCTCAGGAGCATATTCCCCCTCGTCGATAATTTTCTTGAAGCCGTCATTCACATAATCTTCTGCTGCAGCTGTATCTCTAGAGGGAGCTTTGCCATAAACTGCAACGCTCTTTAGCCCAAAGCGCTTTTGAAATTTGGCGAACCATTCCTTGCTTGCAACAAACGATTGTTTCCTCGGTGGAGAATCGCTGGAGGGTCCTGGTTGTGGGTCGTCGATATCTTCTTCTCTCTCCTCCTCCTCTACACGGTCGCCACTGTTGTCGTCGGGTTCGTTTGCAGCGAATGTCACGTACAACTTCTTCGCCTTTGTATGATATTGGTGTCTATGCCTGAGGGATAAAGCAGTGGTGAAACCAGTTCAATGTGAGGCTTTTCATGATCCAGGCCTTAGGGTTATGTATCCAATACACTGGCAGCAGAGTCTTGTTTTTATTCTTCAAAGCCCTAGGGTTCTTTAGCCCGAAGCGCTTTTGAAATTTGGCGAACCATTCCTTGCTTGCAACAAACGATTGTTTCCTCGGTGGAGAATCGCTGGAGGGTCCTGGTTGTGGGTCGTCGATATCTTCTTCTCTCTCCTCCTCCTCTACATGGTCACCACTGTCGTCGTCGGGTTTGTTTGCAGCGAATGTCTCGTACAGCTTCTTCGCCTTTGTTTGTATGGTATTGGTGTCTATGCTGATGTTCTTCTTTCTGCAATCGGCAATCCACAGAGCCAAAGATTCCATCCGCACTATTATCTTATTGTGGGGTGTTACGACCCTCTTCGCTGATTTACTAAAAGAAATAGTCGCTATTTTCCTGATATTTGCCTCGTCCTTTTTTATGTAGTGAACAGTAGATTCTTTGAGGCCAAAATGGCGGCCGTCATCCACAAACCTTCTTCCTTCTTTCAGCTTATCTAACAGTTTCACCTTATATGTTATGGTTAACATCTTCCTTTGCCGCTTAGGCTCACTACCAGAAGCCTTGGAAGATGAAGGACGCTTGGGAGGCATTGTAGAGGTTGAAATACGTGAAGAAAATAAACACAAGCACAATGTATTAATAAGCACAACGCGAACGGCGCACCTGTGAGTTAGACTGAAGGAGTGAGGCGAGACAATGGAAGATGGTGGGAGAACCAAGCTTCAATCAAAAAGCCAATCAGACCCCATGATACAGAACATACAGATAAACAATTATGTGATTCGTCATCTCCCACCTTTTCATCCAATAGCATTCTGTGAACTATCTCACGTAGGTGCAAGCCTTGGCATTTTCCAAGACGCCAATGCATTGTTTGCTACAGACAGTATTT
>JAXCGZ010005663.1:302500-307500 GCA_037179515.1 Halocaridina rubra
TTATGGGTATACGCAAAAATATTAAAATATTGAAAAACAAAATTTTCAGTATTTTCATTTTTTTATTGAAATTTACGTTGCGTGCTGTTATTTATAATGTAAAGGGAGTTTTTTTTAACAGTGCAGGGAGGGTTTATACAGTTCTTAAACGAAACAATAATTGTAAATGATTATGTGTGTCACGTCATCATCACCTTATTCATCGTAATTTTATCGATCACTTTCATAATAATTTACGTTGCTTCCTGTTATTTATAATGTAAAGGGTGTTTTTTTAACAGTGCAGGAAGGGTTTATACAGTACGTAAACGAAAAAATAATTGTAAATGAGTATGTATGTCACGTCATTATCACCTCATTCACCGTAATTTTATCTGTCACTTTCATAAAAATTTACATTGCTTGCTGTTATTTATAATGTAAAGGGTGTTTTTTTAACTGTGCAGGGAGGGTTTATACAGTACGTAAACGAAAATTTTTTTTAAATGAGTATGTATGTCACGTCATTATCACCTCATTCACCGTAATTTTATCTATCACTTTCATAAAAATTTACGTTGCTTGCTGTTATTTATAATGTAAAGGGTGTTTTTTTAACAGTGTAGGGAGGGTTTATACAGTACGTAAACGAAAAAACAATTGTAAATGAGTATGTATGTCACGTCATTATCACCTCATTCACAGTAATTTTATCTATCACTTTCATAAATATTTACGTTGCTTGCTGTTATTTATAATGCAAAGGGTGTCTTTTTAACAGTGCAGGGAGGGTTTATGCAGTACGTAAACGAAAAAATAATTGTAAATGAGTATGTATGTCACGTCATTATCACCTCATTCACCGTAATTTTATCTATCACTTTCATAAAAATTTACATTGCTTGCTGTTATTTATAATGTAAAGGGTGTTTTTTTAACTGTGCAGGGAGGGTTTATACAGTACGTAAACGAAATTTTTTTTTAAATGAGTATGTATGTCACGTCATTATCACCTCATTCACCGTAATTTTATCTATCACTTTCATAAAAATTTACGTTGCTTGCTGTTATTTATAATGTAAAGGGTGTTTTTTTAACAGTGTAGGGAGGGTTTATACAGTACGTAAACGAAAAAACAATTGTAAATGAGTATGTATGTCACGTCATTATCACCTCATTCACAGTAATTTTATCTATCACTTTCATAAATATTTACGTTGCTTGCTGTTATTTATAATGCAAAGGGTGTCTTTTTAACAGTGCAGGGAGGGTTTATACAGTACGTAAACGAAAAAATAATTGTAAATGAGTATGTATGTCACGTCATTATCACCTCATTCACAGTAATTTTATTTATCACTTTCATAAAAATTTACGTTGCTTGCTGTTATTTATAATGTAAAGGGTGTTTTTTTTAACAGTGCAGGGAGGGTTTAGACAGTACTTAAACGAAAAAATAATTGTAGATGAGTATGTATGTCACGTCATTATCACCTCATTCACCGTAATTTTATCTATCACTTTCATAAAAATTTACGTTGGTTGCTGTTATTTATAATGTAAAGGGTGTTTTTTTTAACAGTGCAGGGAGGGTTTATACAGTTCGTAAACGAAACAATAATTGTAAATGAGTATGTGTGTCACGTCATCATCACCTCATTCATCGTAATTTTATCTATCACTTTCATAATAATTTACGTTGCTTGCTGTTATTTATAATGTAAAGGGTGTTTTTTTAACAGTGCAGGGAGGGTTTATACAGTACGTAAACGAAAAAATAATTGTAAATGAGTGTGTATGTCACGTCATTATCACCTCATTCACCGTAATTTTATCTATCACTTTCATAGAAATTTACATTGGTTGCTGTTATTTATAATGTAAAGGGTGTTTTTTTAACAGTGCAGGGAGGGTTTATACAGTACGTAAACGAAAAAATAATTGTAAATGAGTATGTATGTCACGTCATTATCACCTCATTCACCGTAATTTTATCTATCACTTTCTTAAAAATTTATGTTGCTTGCTGTTATTTATATTGTAAAGGGTGTTTTTTTAATTGTGCAGGGAGGGTTTATACAGTACGTAAACAAAAAAATAATTGTAAATGAGTATGTATGTCACGTCATTATCACCTCATTCACAGTAATTTTATCTATCACTTTCAAAAAAATTTACGTTGCTTGCTGTTATTTATAATGTAAAGGGTGTTTTTTTAACAGTGCAGGGAGGGTTTATACAGTACGTAAACGAAAAAATAATTGTAAATGAGTATGTATGTCACGTCATTATCACCTCATTCACTGTAATTTTATCTATCACTTACATAAAAATTTACGTTGCTTGCTGTTATTTATAATGTAAAGGGTGTTTTTTTAACAGTGCAGGGAGGGTTTATACAGTACGTAAATGAAAAAATAATTGTAAATGAGTATGTATGTCACGTCATTATCACCTCATTCACAGTAATTTTATCTATCACTTTCATAAAAATTTACGTTGCTTGTTGTTATTTATAATGTAAAGGGTGTTTTTTTAACAGTGCAGGGAGGGTTTATACAGTATGTAAACGAAAAAATAATTGTAAATGAGTATGTATGTCACGTCATTATCACCTCATTCACCGTAATTTTATCTATCACTTTCATAAAAATTTACGTTGCTTGCTGTTATTTACAATGTAAAGGGTGTTTTTTTAACAGTGCAGGGAGGGTTTATACAGTACGTAAACTAAAAAATAATTGTAAATGAGTATGTATGTCACGTCATTATCACCTCATTCACCGTAATTTTATCTATCACTTTCATAAAAATTTACGTTGCTTGCTGTTATTTATAATGTAAAGGGTGTTTTTTTAGCAGTGTAGGGAGGGTTTATACAGTACGTAAACGAAAAAATAATTGTAAATGAATTTGTATGTCACGTCATCATCACATTCACGGTAAGTTTTCCTGTCACTTTCATAAAAATTTACGTTGCTTGCTGTTATCTATAATGTAAAGGGTGTTTTTTTTAACAGTGCAGCGAGGGTTTATACAGTACGTAAACGTAAAAATATATTAAAATATCTATGTACATATAGGCGGATCCTACTTCGCGGATTTCTTGGTTCGCGCTGGGTCCCGGAACCGAACTACCGCGATAAGTGAGGCAACACTGTATTCCAAAAATTCTCCTTAGATATTATTATTATTATATTATTATTTTTTTTTTTTACAATAATTTTCCTTTGATAATGATTGTGGAGATTATTATCATTATTATTATTATTATTATTATTATTATTATTATTATTATTATAATTATTATTATTAATATCATTATTATTACGAATTTGTAATTAAACCATTATTTTTGCAATAAATAATGTAGTTTTGGTTGAATTAACAAGAGTTAATTAAAGATTCTCTCTCTCTCTCTCTCTCTCTCTCTCTCTCTCTCTCTCTCTCTCTCTCTCTCTCTCTCTCTCTCTCTCTCTCTCTCTCTCTCTCTCTCTCTCTCTCTCTCTCTCTCTCTCCAACATTCTATTCTACCCAATAGGGTAGGTGTATATATTATGTATAATGATGATGATCTTTTCTTATCGTAATCCTCTTTGTACTGTTGGAAGAAGCTTCCACGGGTGCTTATTTACTATATTAAAAAAAAAATATATATATATATATATATATATATATATAATATATATATATATATATATATATATATATATATATAGTAAATAAGCGCCCGCGGAGGCTTCTTCTACCAGTACAAAGAGGATTACGATAAGAAAAGATCATCATCATTATACATTATATATGCACCCACCCTACCTCTGTCATATGTGTATCTAATTTACATTTGAAGGTGTCTAATGTATTGGCATTTATTATCCTACTAGGTTGACTCTACGGTATTACCAAACCAATTTTCACCAATTTCCCTTTTGAACCTAAATTTATCAAGATTAAATCCATTACCCATTACGAGTTCTGGTTTGATCATGAAATTTTAGAACTATTAATATCACCCTTGTTAATCCCTTTAAACCATTTATACACCTCAATCATATCCCCCCTAACTCTGTGCCTCTCTAGAGAATGTAGATTAAGTTTTTTTTAATCTGTCATATGGTAGATTTAGGGATTGTATTAATTTTTTTTTTCGTTTTTTAGTCTTGCTTTGGTTATTTATAATTCTTAATTTATCTTTGTATACATTTGCAGATAGAGATTCGTTCTCCTGCATCCTCCTCCTCTTCTACCACATAAGTTACTTGCTCACTGTCACCATGCATGTCCCTGTGTACTGTATAACTGTTGCCCACTGCATAATAGAGTAAAGTATAGTAATGTATGTTAATTTCTAGTTGTAAAGTGAATATGAATATCTTTTGTATACTCTTAAAAATAGATACTGGGCTTTCTGCTTTGCTATGTAGTAATAAAATATGTTTTTTACTTATCTTATATCTTTGGCATGGTGCGTCTATGTAAGGTTCGGAACGTATCTATGCCCTTTATCACTGTTTCCTATGGAAAATAACTCGTTTTTTCACGCGAGTTTTCATTTACCCGACACTTCTGAGAACCTATCTAGGCGTTATTCTGAGAACTAGGTGTATTTATATATATATATATATATATATATATATATATATATATATATATATATATATATATATATATATATATATATATATATACACAGTAATCCCTCGCTATATTTCGGTTCACCTATCGCGAATTCAGTGCATCGCGTTTTTTTTTTTTTCTGGGTATATGCGAAAATATTGAAATTTTAAAAATATAAACATTTTTAGTATTTTCATTATTTTATTGAAAAAAAAAATCATTATTTTATTGATAAAAAAGTATATTTCCCAGCCTAAGAATAATAAAACAGTAAGAAATAGTAAAAAAACATAAATTTTAACATGTAACTCTGCACCATAGTAAGTACGATACCAGTATCTGCGTTTCGAAAAACGCAAAGGGTTGCACCTACTGGGCTAGCATATATTAAAATTTCCAGTAGT
>JAXCGZ010005663.1:312500-377363 GCA_037179515.1 Halocaridina rubra
TATATTTTTACGTTTACACTGTATAAACCCTCCCTGCACTGTTAAAAAACACCCTTTACATTATAAATAACAGCAAGCAACGTAAATTTTTATGAAAGTGATAGATAAAATTACAGTGAATGAGGTGATAATGACGTGACATACATATCATTTACAATTATTTTTTCGTTTACGTACTGTATAAACCCTCCCTGCACTGTTAAAAAAAACACCCTTAACATTATAGATAACAGCAAGCAACGTAAATATTTATGAAAGTGATAGGAAAACTTACCGTTAATGTGATGATGATGTGACATACATACTCATTTACAATTATTGTTTCGTTTACGTACTGTATAAACCCTCCCTGCACTGTTGAAAAAACACCCTTTACATTATAAATAACAGCAACCAACGTAAATTTTTATGAAAGTGATAGATAAAATTACGGTGAATGAGGTGATAATGACGTGACATACATACTCATTTACAATAATTTTTTCGTTTACGTACTGTATAAACCCTCCCTGCACTGTTAAAAAAAACACCCTTTACATTATAAATAACAGCAACCAACGTAAATTTTTATGAAAGTGATTAGATAAAATTACGGTGAATGAGGTGATAATGACGTGACATACATACTCATTTACAATTATTTTTTCGTTTACGTACTATATAAACCCTCCCTGCACTGTTAAAAAAACACCCTTTACACTATAAATAACAGCAAGCAATGTAAATTTTTATGAAAGTGATAGATAAATTTACGGTGAATGAGGTGATAATGACGTGACATACATACTCATTTACAATTTTTTTTTCGTTTACGTACTGTATAAACCCTCCCTGCACTGTTAAAAAAAACACCCTTTACATTATAAATAACAGCAAGCAACGTAAATTTTTATGAAAGTGATAGATAAAATTACGGTGAATGAGGTGATAATGACGTGACATACTCATTTACAATTATTTTTTCGTTTACGCACTGTATAAACCCTCCCTGCACTGTTAAAGAAACACCCTTTACATTATAAATAACAGCAAGCAACGTAAATTTTTATGAAAGTGATAGATAAAATTACTGTGAATGAGGTGATAATGACAATTATTTTTTCGTTTACGTACTGTATAAACCCTCCCTGCATTGTTAAAAAAACACCCCTTGCATTATAAATAACAGCAAGCAGCGTAAATTTTTATGAAAGTGATAGATAAAATTACGGTGAATGAGGAGATAATGACGTGACATACTTACTCATTTACAATTATTTTTTCATTTACATACTGTATAAACCCTCCCTGCACTGTTAAAAAAACACCCTTTACATTATAAATAACAGCAAACAACGTAAGTTTTTATGAAAGTTATAGATAAAATTACCATGAATGAGGTGATGATGACGTGACACACATACTCATTTACAATTATTTTTTCGTTTACGAACTGTATAAACCCTCCCTGCACTGTTAACAAAACACCCTTTGCATTATAAATAACAGCACGCAACGTAAATTTCAAAAAAAAATGAAAATACTGAAAATGTTTTTTTTTTCAATATTTTAATATTTTTGCGTATACCCATAAAATAAAATAATAATTTATAAAAAAAAAAAACACGATAGAGTGAGAACGCGAACCAAGAAGCGCAAATAACCGGGGTAACACTGTATATATATATATATATATATATATATATATATATATATAATATATATATATATATATATATATATATATATATATATATATATATATATATATATATATATATATATATATATATATATATATATATATATATATATATACAGTGTTACCCCGGTTATTCGCGTTTCTTGGTTTGCGTTCTCACTCTATCGCGGGTTTTTTTGAATAAATTATTATTTTGTTTTATGGGTATACGCAAAAATATTAAAATATTGAAAAAAAATTTTTTTCAGTATATTAATTTTTTTATTGGAAATGTAAATTTACGTTGCTTGCTGTTATTTATAATGTAAAGGGTGTTTTTTTGACTGTGCAGGGAGGGTTTATACAGTTTGTAAACAAAAAAATAATTGTAAATGAGTATGTGTGTCACGTCATCATCACCTCATTCATCGTAATTTTATCTATCACTTTCATAAAAATTTACGTTGCGTGCTGTTATTTATAATGTAAAGGTGGTTTTTTTTTAACAGTGCAGGGAGGGTTTATACAGTTCGTAAACGAAAAAATAATTGTAAATGAGTATGTGTGTCACGTCATGATCACCTCATTCACCGTAATTTTATCTATCACTTTCATAAAAGTTTACGTTGCTTGCTGTTATTTATAATGTAAAGGGTGTTTTTTTAACAGTGCAGGGAGGGTTTATACAGTACGTAAACGAAAAAATAATTGTAAATGAGTATGTATGTCACGTCATCATCACCTCATTCACCGTAATTTTATCTATCACTTTCATAAAAGTTTACGTTGCTTGCTGTTATTTATAATGTAAAGGGTGTTTTTTTAACAGTGCAGGGAGGGTTTATACAGTACGTAAACGAAAAAATAATTGTAAATGAGTATGTATGTCACGTCATCATCACCTCATTCACCGTAATTTTATCTATCACTTTCATAAAAATTTACGTTGCTTGCTGTTATTTATAATGTAAAGGGTGTTTTTTTAACAGGGCAGGGAGGGTTTATACAGTACGTAAACGAAAAAATAATTGTAAATGAGTATGTATGTCACGTCATCATCATGACATTCACGGTAAGTTTTCCTATCACTTTCATAAAAATTTACGTTGCTTGCTGTTATTTATAATGTAAAGGGTGGTTATTTAACAGTGCAGGGAGGGTTTATACAGTAAACGAAAAAATAATTGTAAATGAGTATGTATGTCACGTCATCATCACCTCATACACCGTAATATCTATCACTTTCATAAAAATTTACGTTGCTTGCTGTTATTTATAATGTAAAGGGTGTTTTTTTAACAGTGCAGGGAGGGTTTATACAGTACGTAAACGAAAAAATAATTGTAAATGAGTATGTATATCACGTCATCATCACATTCACGGTAAGTTTTCCTTTCACTTTCATAAAAATTTACGTTGCTTGCTGGTATCTATAATGTTAAGGGTGTTTTTTTAACAGTGCAGGGAGGGTTCATACAGTACGTAAACGAAAAAATAATTGTAAATGAGTGTGTATGTCACGTCATCATCACATTCACGGTAAGATTTCCTATCACTTTCATATAAATTTACGCTTGCATGCTGTTATCTATGAAGTAAAGGGTGGTATGTTAACAGTACAGGGACAGTTTATGCAGTGTAAACGTAAAAATATATTAAAATATCTATGTACATATAGGCTGATCCTACTTCGCGGATTTCCTGGTTCGCGCCGGGTCCCGGAAACGAACTACCGCAATAAGTGAGGCAGCACTGTATACAGTATATATATATATATATATATATATATATATATATATATATATATATATATATATATATATATATATATATATATATATATATATATATATATATATATATATATACAGTGTTGCATCACTTATCGCGGTAGTTCGGTTCCAGGACCCGGCGCGAACCCGGGAATCCGTTGTGTAGAGATCAGCCTATATGTACATAGATATTTTAATGTATTTTTACGTTTACACTGTATAAACCCTCCCTGTACTGTTAAAAAAACACCCTTTACATTATAAATAACAGCAAGCAACGTAATTTTTTTATGAAAGTGATAGGAAAACTTACCATGAATGAGGTGATGATGACTTGACATTAATAGGTTCCATATTTTACAATAATTTTTAGGTTTACGTAAAATAGCGGCCGACATCCACAGTGGTAACGCGCTGGCTTCGCATTCACGAGGTCGAAAGATCGGTTCCCGTCCAAGACCGAGAGTTTAAGCTGTTTACTGGCAGGAATTGCTGTGGTTGGACACCACAGTGGGGGGTTGGGGCTTGCCCTGGCTGACGAATACCCATTGTATTGAAATGGAAATAAAGTTTGTTTGTTTGTTTGTTTGTTCTTTCAACATATCTAAGAGTTTCACTTTATCTACAATGGTTAACATTTTCCTTTGCCGCTTAGGCTCACTACAAGAAGCTTTAGAAGATGAAGGATGCTTGGGAGGCATTGCATAGGTTAAAATATGCGAGTAAAAAAATCACAAGCAAAACATATTATTAATAATAAGCACAACATGAATGGCGCACACGATTGAGGCGAGACAATGGAAGATGGTGGAAGCCTTTGTCCGAAACGCTGATAGGGGTATCGTATTTTACATGTTGCAATACTGTTAGTATTTATGTTTTTTACTATTTTTTACTGTTATTCTTAGGCTAAGACATACGTTTTTTTTATCAATAAAATCATGAAACTACTGGAAATACAAATATATATGCTAGCTCACGTAGCTTCGACCCCAATACATTGTACGCTATCGAACACAAGCAAAACGTGAGTTAGACTGAACGAGTCTTTGTCCAAAACGCTGATAGCCGTATCGTATTTTACATGTTGCAGTACTGTTAGTATTTATGTCTTTTACTATTTTTTACTGTTTTATTATTCTTAGGCTAATAAATACGTTTTTTTTATCAATAAAATCATGAAACTACTGGAAATATAAATATATATGCTAGCTCACGTAGCTGCGACCCCAATACATTGTACGCTATCGAACACTATTTCGTATGATGTAATACTGTGAGTTATACTGTACATACGTATATCATTCAGTTATAAGTACAATGTATATTATTTTAAAATTCATTTACTTATTTGATGATTGTACAAAATCTATTGTATTTATTCATTGTAATTTGGACCAAATATTCCTTTTGTAAAGATTATGCTGTACTTTTCAAAAGAAGTGGTCAATAAACGTAATTATCTATCTATCTACATTTATGTTTTTTACTATTTTTTACTGTTTTATTATTTGTAGGCTGGGAAATAATTTTTTTTTATCAATTAGATAATGAAATATGTTTTTTCAATAAAAAAAAATGAAAATACTGAGAATTTTGTTTTAATATTTTTGCATATACCCATGAAATAAAATAATAATTTATCCCAAAAAAAACCGCGATAGAGTGAGAAAGCGAACCAGGAAGCGCAAATAACTGGGGTAACACTGTATATATATATATATATATATATATATATATATATATATATATATATATATATATATATATATATATATATATATATAGTGATCCCTCGTTTATCGCGAGGGTTAGTTTCCGGGACCCGTCGCGATAGGTGAATTTTCGCAAAGCAGGATCACTAAAAAAAAAAAAAAAAAAAAAAATTACTGATAATATAAAACAGCCTTTATCAGGCTGTAAAGAGAAACAGATGGAGAGTGTAATGACCTGTCAGATGTGAAGGGATTATAAAAGATATGTAATGAATATCCAGCTCTCTGTTGGGTTTTAATATACCTCTGCATTACTCTCATGATGTCTATTCCAAAAATTCTCCTTAGATCTTATTGCTATTGTTATTATTATTTTTAGCAATAATTTTCCTTTGATGATGATTGTGGAGATTATTATTATTATTATTAATATCATTATTATGGCGAATTTGTAATTAAACCATTATTTTTACAATAAATAATGTAGTTTTGGTTGAATGAACAAGAGTTAATTAAAGATTCTCTCTCTCTCTCTCTCTCTCTCTCTCTCTCTCTCTCTCTCTCTCTCTCTCTCTCTCTCTCTCTCTCTCTCTCTCTCTCTCTCTCTCTCTCTCTCTCTCTCTCTCTCTCTCTCTCTCTCTCTCTCTCTCTCTCTCTCTCTCCAACATTCTTGTCTACCCAACCCCCCACACTCTTTGTCCCAGCCAACTAGGGAGGGGCACTGTACACAGTTATTAAAGTAAATAAACCAACAGATGTACAAACAATGATGAGCCCTTAATAATAATAATAATAATAATGATGATAATAATAATCTCCACAATCATCATCAAAGGAAAATTATTGTTGCCAATAATAATAATAATAATAATAATAATAATAATAAGATCTAAGGAGAATTATTGGAATAGACATCATGAAAGTAATGCAGAGGTATATTAAAACACAGCAGAAAGCTGGAGATTCATTACACATCTTTTATAATCCCTTCACATTTGACAGGTCCTTACACTTTCCATCTGTTTCTCTTTACAGCCTGATAAAGGCTGTTTTATTTTATCATTTTTTGGCCCATCCTGATGTCACAATAATCTTAATTTTATTTTATTTTATTTTTTATTTATTTATTATTATTTTTTTTTTAAATAACTCTGTACAGTGTGCCTCCCTAGTTGGCTGGGACAAAGAGGGTGTGGGGGGTTGGGTAGAATAGAATGTTAGAGGGAGAGAGACACATCTTTAATTAACTCTTGTTCATTCAACCAAAACTACATTATTTATTTTAAAAATAGTGGTTTAATTACAAATTCGTAATAATTATGATATTAATAATAATAATAATCTCCACAATCATCATCAAAGGAAAATTATTGTTAAAAATAATAATAATAATAATAATAAAAATAATAATAATAATAATAAGATCTAAGGAGAATTTTTGGAATAGACATCATGAAAGTAATGCAGAGGTATATTAAAACCCAACAGAGAGCTGGATATTCATTACACACCTTTTATAATCCCTTCACATCTGACAGGTCATTACAAGGATGATAATCAATAGTTTTAGAAATTCATGATCAAACCAGAACTCGTAATGGGTAATAGATTTATGCTTGATAAATTTAGGTTCAGAGGGGAAATTGGTGAAAATTGGCTTAGTAATACCGTAGAGTAGCTGATACATGGAACAGGATTCCTAGTAGGATAATAAATGCCAATATATATATATATATATATATATATATATATATATATATATATATATATATATATATATATATATATATATATATATATATACAGTGATCCTTCGTTTATCGCGAGGGTTAGGTTCCGGGACCCGTCGCGATAGAGGAATGTTCGCAAAGTAGGATCACCCTATATGTACATAGGTATTTTACATTTATTTTTACGTTTACTGTATAAACCCTCCCTGTACTGTTAACAAACCACCCTTTACTTCATAAATAACAGCATGCAAGCGTAAATTTATATGAAAGTGGTAGATAAACTTACTGTGAATGAGGTGGTAATGACATGACATACTCATGTATAGTACATAGGTACTTTACAATTATTTTTACGTTTACTGTATAAACCCTCCCTGCACTGTTAAAAAACCACCCTTTACTTTATAAATAGCAGCATGCAACGTAAATTTATATGTACGTGATAAGTAAACTTACCGTGAATGAGGTGGTAATGACATGACATACTCATCATGTACATAGGTATTTTACAATTATTTTCATGTTTACTGTATAAACCCTCCCTGCACTGGTAAAGAACCACCCTCTTCTTTATAAATAACAGCATGCAACGTAAATTTATATGTACGTGATAGGTAAACTTACCGTGAATGAGGTGGTAATGATGTTTGTAGACTCCAGAGGAAATTATTCCGCAGCCAATAACAGCTTTACGGCTGCTTTTTTGGGGGGAAGAACATAATAATGGGGAGTTGCTGTTGCTGTTTCTTCTTTTGTTAGAAGATGGTCTGGTAAGGAATCATGGCATCATCGAGAAGATTACAGAAGGTCATCGAACGAACCATCTTATCGTCATGTACCTGCGAGAGTTGTTGGTCTGCTTTCACATATTCATACATGGCTGCCAGACGTTCGAGTGTAAGGCCAGGTTCTTCAATTTCTTCGTGCGTTTCCTCAAGTTCTTCTTTTTCTTCTTCGCTCGCTGATTTTGTCATTTCTTCCAGGTCTTCAGCAGTCAAAGGCTGTGAGTGGCAGTCAATGAGTTCATTCACATCTTTGGGAGTCATATCTTTAAAGCCTTCTCCTCCTAGCAATGCAGCCAACTTCACAGCTTTCGCTACTGCCGAATTATGGACTTCGTCAGGAGCAAATCCCTTGTAGTCGTGGATGACTTCGGGCCACAATTTCTTCCAGCTGGCATTGATTGTGGCCGGCTTCATGTCTTTGATTGTATTCTGAATATTTTGAAGGCATGTGGCAATCGTGTAATTATGCCAGTACGTCTTCATTGAGAATTCTTTGTCCGAATCCATGGATTCAACCAAGTTCGCCAGGGCATTTCGTGTGTAGAGGGCCTTGAACACACGAATAACGCCTTGATCCATAGGCTGAATCAGTGATGTTGATTCGGTGGCAGGAACTCTACTTGAACACCGTCATATTCGAGATTAGTTGCGTGGCCACCAGCATTATCCATCAAAAGAAGGACTTTAAATTCAAAGCCTTTTACCGCAAGATAAAGTTTGACCTGAGGGATAAAGCATTGGTGAAACCAGTCCGATGTAAGGCTTTTTGTGATCCAGGCCTTAGGGTTATGCATCCAATACAGTGGCAGCACATTCTTGTTTTTATTCTTCAATAAAAACAAGGGTTCTTTGACTTGTAGATAAGCCCGGGCTTTAATATGAAGCCCGCAGCATTCCCGCACATGATGAGGGTAACACGATCTTTGTGCGCTTTAAATCCCGGGGCTTTAGCTGCTTCCTTGAAGAGAAAAGTGCGAGACGGCATTCTCTTCCAAAATAACCCAGTCTCATCCATGTTGAAGACTTGCTCAGGAGCATATTCCCCTTCGGCGATAATTTTCTTGAAGTCGTTGTTCACGTAATCTTCTGCGGCAGCTGTATCTGCAGAGGCATCTTCTCCATAAACCGAAACGCTTTTTAGGCCATAGCGTTTTTGAAATTTGGCGAACCATCCCTTGCTTGCCATGAACGATTGTATCCTCGTTGAAGAATCGCTGGAGGGTCCTAGTTGTGGGTCGTCGATATCTTCTCTCCCCTCCTCCTCTCCACGGTCGCCACTGTCGTCGTCGGGTTCGTTTGTAGCGAATGTCTCGTACAGCTTCTTCGCCTTTGTTTGTATGATATTGCTGTCTATGCTGATGTTTTTCTTTCTGCAATCAGCAATCCACAGAGCCAAAGCAGCTTCCATCCGCACTATTATCTTATTGCGGGATTTAACGACCCTTTTCGCTGATTTATTAAAAGAAATAGTCGCTGTTTTCCTGATATTTGCCTCGTCCTTTTTGATGCAGCGAACACTAGATTCATTGGGGCCAAAATAGCAGCCGACATCCGTAAATCTTTTTCCTTCTTTCAACATATCTAAGAGTTTCACCTTATCTGTCATGGTTAACATCTTCCTTTGCCACTTAGGCTCACTACCAGAAGCCTTAGAAGATGAAGGATGCTTGGGAGGCATTGCAAAGGTTGAAATTCGCGAGTAAAAAAATCACAAGTAAAACGTATCAATAAGCACAACATGAACGGCGCGCACGTGAGTTAGACTGAACGAGTGAGGCGAGACAGTGGAAGATGGTGGGAGAACCAAACTTCAATGAAAAAGCCAATCAGACCCCATGATACAGAACATACAGAAAAACAATTTTGTGACTTGTCATCTCTCACTCTTTCAGCCAATAGCATTCCATGAACTATCTCGCGTAGGTGCGAGCCTTTGCGTTTTCCAAGACGCCAATACATTGTACGCTATCAGACAGTATTTCACATGATGCAATACTGTGAGTTATATTTCTAAATTTATGTTTTTTACTATTTTTTACTGTTTTATTACTCTTAGGCTAGGAAATACTTGTTTTATCAATAAAATAATGAAAATTTTAATATTCACTAGCTCACATAGGTGCGACCCTTTTTGTTTTCCGAAACGCTGATACCGGTATTGTATTTTACATGGTGCAATACTGTTAGTATTTATGTTTTTTACTGTTTTTTAATTCTTAGGCTAAGAAATACGTTTTTTTTTTTCAATAAAATCATGAAACTACTGGAAATTTTAATATTTGCTAGCTCACGTAGGTGCGACCCTTTGCGTTTTCTAAAACGCTGATTCCGGTATCGTACTTTCTATGGTGCAGAGTTACATGTTCAAATTTATGTTTTTTTACTATTTCTTACTGTTTTATTATTCGTAGGCTGGGAAAAAAAAAAATTTTATCAATAAAATAATGACATTTTTTTTCAATAAAAAATGTAAATATGGAAAATTTTAATTTTTGTAATATTTTAATATATTTGCATATACCAAAAAAAAAAAAAATGCGATACAGTGAATTCGTGAGCTAAGAATCGCGATAGAGCGAAGGATCACTGTATATATATATATATATATATATATTGTTTACATATATATATATGCACCTTGTTCCTTTTATGCGCGATTTTTTTATCCGCGAAATTGCAATAACGCCCACAAAATATAATAGTAAAAAAATTCGAATTTTGCAAATACGGCCCCCCCCCCAAAAAAATATATTATTATTATTATTATTTTTTTTTTTTATAGAAAATAAGGGCCCGCTTCTTCCACGAGTACAAAGAGGATTACAATAAGAAAAGATCATCATCATTATACATTATATATACACCCACCCTACCTCTGTCATATGTCTATCTATTCTGCATTTGAAGGTGTCTAAGGTATTGGCATTTATTATCCTACTAGGAATTCTGTTCCTTGCATCAACTACTGTACGGTATTACCAATCCAATTTTGACCAATTTCCCTTCTGAACCTAAATTTATCAAGCTTAAATCCATTACCAGTTACGAGTTCTGGTTTGATCATGAATTTTTAAAACTTTATTAATATCACCCTTATTAATCCCTTTAAACCATTTATACACCTCAATCATATCCCCCCTAACTCTGCACCTCTCTAGAGAATGTAGATTAAGATTTTTTAATCTGTCATGTGGTAGATTTAGGCATTGCATAATTAATTTTTTTTTCGTTTTTTAGTCTTGCTTTGGTTATTTATAATTTTTATTTTATCTTTGTTTACATTTCCAGATAGAGGTTCGTTCTCCTGCATCCTCCTCCTCTTCTACCGCATAAGTTACTTGCTCACGGCCACCATGCATGTCCCAGTGTACTGTATGACTGTTGCCCACTGCATAACAGAGTACAGTACAGTAATGTATGTTAATTTCTAGCTGTAAAGTGAATATGAATATCTTTTGTATACTCTTAAAAACAGATACAGGGCTTTCTGCTTTGCTATGTAGTAATAAAATATGTTTTTTGCTTATGTTATATCTTTGGCATGGTGTGTCTATGTAAGGTTTGGAACGTACCTATGCCCTTTATCATCGTTTCCTATGGAAAATGACACGTTTTTTCACTCGATTTTCCATTTACCCGACACTTCTGAGAACTAGGTATATATATATATATATATATATATATATATATATATATATATATATATATATATATATATATATATATATATATAGTAATCCCTCTCTATTTCGTGGTTCAAATATCGCGGATTCACTCTATCGCAGATTTTTTTTTCTTTTTTTATAATTATTGTGACACCAGGATGAGCCAAAAAATTATAAAATAAAACAGCCTTTATCAGACTGTAAAGAGAAACAGGGATGGAGAGTGAAATGACCTGTCAGATGTGAAGGGATTATAATAGATGTGTAATGAATATCCAGCTCTCTGCTTGGTTTTAATATACCTCTGCGTTACTTTCATGATGTCTATTCCAATAATTCTTATTAGATCTTATTATTATTATTATTGGCAACAATAATTTTCCTTTGATGATGATTGTGGAGATTATTATTATCATCATTATTATTATTATTATTATATTTATTATTATTATTATTATGGGCTCATCATTGTTTGTACACCTGTTGGTTTATTTACTTTAATAACTGTGTACAGTGCCCCTCTCTAGTTGGCTGGGACAAAGATAGTGTGGGAGGTTGGTTAGAATAATGTTGGAGAGAGAGAGAGAGAGAGATACATCTTTAATTAACTCTAGTTCATTCTACCAAAACTACAGTATTTATTGTAAAAATAATGGTTTAATTACAAATTCGTAATAATAATGATATTAATAATAATAATGATAATAATAATAATAATCTCCACTATCATCATCAAAGGAAAATTATTTTTAAAAATAATAATAATAATAATGATAGGATCTAAGGAGACTTTTTGGAATAGACATCATAAAAGTAATGCAGAGGTATATTAAAACCCAGCAGAGAGCTGGATATTCATTACACATCTTTTATAATCCCTTCACATCTGACAGATCATTAAGGGTGATAATTAATAAAGTTTTAAAAATTCATGATCAAACCAGAACTTGTAATGAGTAATGGATTTAAGCTTGATAAATTCAGGTTCAGAAGGGAAATTGGTGAAAATTGGCTTGGTAATACCGTAGAGTAGCTGATGCATCGAACAGGATTCCTAGTAGGATAATAAATGCATATATATATATATATATATATATATATATATATATATATATATATATATATATATATATATATATATATATATATATATATATATATATATATATATATATACACAGTGATCCCCCGCTGTATCGCGTTTTGGTTCGCATTTTCACTGTATCGCGGTTATTTTTTATTTATTTTTTTGGCAAATTATTATTGTAAATACCTATGTACATGAGTATGTCATGTAATTACCACTTCATTCACCGTAATTTTATCTATCACTTTCATATAAATTTACATTGCATGCTGTTATTTATAAAGTAATGGGTGGTTTGTTTACAGTACAGTGAGGGTTTATGCAGTGTAAACGTAAAAATAAATTAAAATATATATGTACATATAGGCTGATCTTACTTCGCGGGTTTCCTGTCTCGCGCCTGGTCCCGGAACCGAACTACCGCAATAATTGGGGGATCACTATATATATATATATATATATATATATATATATATATATATATATATATATATATATATATATATATATATATATATATATATATACAGTGTTCCTTCAATTATCGCGAAGGTACGGTTCCGGGACCCGGCGCGAGACAGGAAAATCGCGGAGTAGGATCAGCCTATATGTACATTGATATTTTAATTTATTTTTACGTTTACACCGTATAAACTGTATAAACCCTTCCTGTACTGTTAACAAAGCACCCTTTTCTTCATAAATAATAGCATGCAAGCGTAAATTTATATGACATACTCATGTACATAGGTATTTTACAATTATTTTTACGTTTACTGTATAAACCCTCCCTGCACTGTTAAAAAACCACCCTTTACTTTATAAATAACAGCATGCAACGTAAATTTATATGTACGTGATAGGTAAACTTACCTTATCTGTTATGGTTAACATTTTCCTTTGCCGCTTAGGCTCACTACAAGAAGCCTTAGAAGATGAAGGATGCTTGGGAGGCATTGCAAAGGTTAAAATATGCAAGTAAAAAAATCACAAGCAATATGTAATAATAAGCACAACATGAACGGCGCACACGTGAGTCAGACTGAACGAGTGAGGCGAGACAATGGAAGATGGTGGAAGCCTTTCTCCGAAACGCTGATAGCTGTATCGTATTTTACATGTTGCAATACTGTTAGTATTTATGTTTTTTACTATTTTTTACTGTTTTATTATTCTTAGGCTAAGAAATACGTTTTTTATTTATAAAATCATGAAACTACTGGAAATTTTGATATATATGCTATCTCACGTAGGTGCGACCCCAATACATTGTACGCTATCGGACACTATCTCACGTAGATGCGAGCCTTTGTCCGAGACGCTGATAGCGGTATCGTATTTTACATGTTGCAATACTGTTAGTGTTTTTTACTATTTTTTACTGTTTTATTATTCGTAGGTTGGGAAATAAATTTTTTTTTATCAATTAGATAATGAAATATATTTTTTCAATAAAAAAATGAAAATACTGAAAATTTTTTTTTTTAATATTTTAATATTTTTACATATCCCCCCCCCCAAAAAAAAATTGCCAAAAAAAATGGTGGTACAGTGAAAATGCGAGCCAAGAAACGTGATTCAGTGAAGGATCACTGTATATATACAGTGATCCTCCGCTGGATCGCATTTCTTGGTTCGTGTTTTCACTGTACCACGGTTTTATTTTGGCAAAAATAATTGTAAAATACCTATGTACATGAGTATGTCATGTAAGTACCATTTCATTCACCGTAAGTTTATCTATCACTTTCATATAAATTTACGTTCCATGCTGTTATTTATGAAGTAAAGGGTGGTTTGTTAACAGTACAGGGAGGGTTTATACAGTGTAAACGTAAAAATAAATTAAAATATCTATGTACATATAGGCTGATCCTACTTCGTGGTTTTCCTGTCTCGCGCCGGGTCCCAGAAACGAACTACCGCGATAAGGGGGGGATCACTGTATATATATATATATATATATATATATATATATATATATATATATATATATATATATATATATATATATACACTCCTGGATATTCTAAGGAGAATTATTGGAATAGACATCATGAAAGTAATGCAGAGGTATAATAAAACCCAGCAGAGAGCTGGATATTCATTGCACATCTTTTATAATCCCTTCACATCTGACAGGTCTTTACACTCTCCATTTCTGTTTCTCTTTACAGCCTGATAAAGGCTGTCTTATTTTAGCATTTTTTGGCCCATCCTGGTGTCACAATTTTTTTATTTTTTTTTTATTTATTTTTTTTTTTTAAGCCGCCATAGGTGAACCACGAAATAGCGAGATATATATATATATATGTATATATATATATATATATATATATATATATATATATATATATATATATATATATATATATATATATATATATATATATATAATATTTTTTTTTTTTTTTTTTTTTTTTTTAAGAGTGTGACACCGGGATAGGCAGAAACTGCCCTCATCAACAAAGGCCCGGGCACGAGAAAATACCAAGACGAAGGAAAAGAAAAAGTTAAGGGCAAGGCAGAGATGAGGTAATGTCACACAAAGGAAAACGACAGACAGAAAAAACAGTCAGAGTAAAGAGGACCCAGAGATATGGAGGACTAGGCTCTGAGATGACGATAGATCTGCTTTTTGAAGGATGAAAGGTCATAAGAATTAGGAAAGACAGAAGGAGGAAGAGAGTTCCAGAGTCTGGAGGTAGATGGGAAAAAGCAGTCGCTGCACTGACCAATCCGCGAGCTACAAATCTCCACACAGTACCTGTGAGATGAGGCCGCTTGGCGAGTGTTACGCGGCCTCGGCAGTGGAGGAGGGATGCAACTCGCCAACTCATCAGAGCAGCGATGGAAGTAGTAGCGAAAGAAAAGCGAAAGGGAAGATACCTTACGGCGAAGAGAGAGAGAATCCAGGTTAGCAGTAAGAGAAGGATCATTAATGAGTCTGACTGCCTTAGATTGAACCCTATCAAGAAGATAAGTAAAGGAAGAAGCACCCCAGATGTGTGAGCAGTATTCTAAGCAGGGGCGGATAAGACCTTTGTAAATTTTAAGTAACTGCAATGAGGAAAAGTAATAACGAAAACGAAACAAAACCCCCAATTTTTTGGATGAAGATTTAGAAATTTGGATTATGTGATTCCTCCAAGACAAGTTAGAGGCTATATGGATTCCTAATATATTGATAGAGTTAAGAGGGTAAATTTCATTAGTTTCGAAGACAATAGGGTTATCAGGAGGAGAAGAAGATAAAGAGATAGCCAGAAACTGTGTCTTGGAGGCATTGAATTTAACTAAATTTTGAGTGCCCCATTCAGATACTCTCTGCAAATCGGAGTTAAGACTAGAAGAAAGAGTGATACGAGATTGATTACGAGTAACAGATGAAGGTTGTGAAGAAAAGGCAGAGGAAAAGTGAAGGGTAGAATCATCGGCAAAGGCATGAAGAAGAGAGGAAGATGGGGATTGTAGAAGATCATTGATGAAGAGAAGGAAGAGAGTAGGTGAAAGAACAGAGCCCTGTGGAACACCACTGGACACAGAGAAAGGGCTAGATGTCGCGCCATCAACAACTACAGATATAGAACGGTCAGTGAGAAAACTGGAAATCAGAGAACAGAAAGAAGGGGTAAAGCCGTAGGCAGGGAGTTTGGCCAACAGAGCCTTGTGCCAGACTCTGTCAAAAGCCTTAGAGATATCAAGGGCGATGACAAAGATGACCATACATGAGTAAGATAGGACGGAGATCACCAGTGGATCTTGCCTTGCGGAAGCCGTATTGGTGATCGGAGATAAGTGAGTTAGATTCAAGGCGTTTCAAGAAATGAGCATTGAGCAAAGTTTCGAAAACTTTAGCAATAGAGGAGGTTAGAGCAATAGGTCGGTAGTTAGAAGGAATAGAGCGGTCACCCTTCTTAGGAACAGGTTGAACTAGAGCATGCTTCCAAGATGAAGGATAGATACTGGTTGACAGAATGAGGCGAAAAAGACGGCAAAGCACGGGAGCCAGTTCAGCTGCAAACTCCTTAAGGAACCTTACAGGGATACCATCGGGACCAGATGCCTTGTTTGTCTTTAGTGAGCGAAGAACCTTATGAACTTTGCGTGAAGAAAGGATAAGGGAGGGCATAGGGTTAGAGAGGGGAAAAGGCTGAGGAACAGGTGCGCTGGAATCGTTGATAGAAGAGTTAGCAGAAAAATGAGAGCCAAAGAGAGTGGCTTTGTCAGTGGGAGAGCAAGCTATAGAACCATCAGAACGAATGAGAGGGGGAAAGCTTGAGTTACAGAAGTTTTTGGAGAGGTTTTTGGCTAAGGACCAGAAGCATTTGTCAGTGGGAGAGGAGTTAAGGTCATCAACTTTCCTTCTTATAAAGGAAGCCTTAGACCTTCGAATCTGAGCTGTACAGCGATTCCTAGCTATAATAAAAGCAGAGCGAGTTAAATCGGAAGGAGAGGCTTGGTAAGATCGGTGAGCCTGATTCCTATATATATATATATATATATATATATATATATATATATATATATATATATATATATATATATATATATATATATATATATATATATATATATATATATATATATATATATATATCTATATATATATATATATATATATATATATATATATATATATATATATATATATATATATATATATATATATATATATATATACACCTTGTTCCTTTTATACGCAATTTTTTTATATGCGAAATTGCAATAATGCCCCCCAAAAATAATAGTAAAAAATTCGGAATTCGCGAATAAGGCCCCCCCCCCATTTTTTTTTTTTTTTTTTTTTTTTTTTTTTTTTTTTTTTTTTGACAACAGGATGGACCAAAAAAAGGTAAAATAAAACAGCCTTTATCAGGCTGTAAAGAGAAACAGATGGAGAGTGTAATGACCTGTCTGATTTGAAGGGATTATAAAAGATGTGTAATGAATATCCAGCTCTCTGCTGGGTTTTAATATACCTCTGCATTACTCTCATGATGTCTATTCCAAAATTTTTCCTTAGATCTTATTATTATTATTATTATTATTATTATTATTATTATTATTATTATTATTATTATTATTATTTTTAACAATAATTTTCCTTTGATGATGATTGTGGAGATTATTATTATTATTATTATTATTATTATTATTATTATTATTATTAATATCATTATTATTACGAATTTGTAATTAAACCATTATTTTTACAATAAATAATGTAGTTTTGGTTGAATGAACAAGAGTTAATTAACGATCTCTCTCTCTCTCTCTCTCTCTCTCTCTCTCTCTCTCTCTCTCTCTCTCTCTCTCTCTCTCTCTCTCTCTCTCTCTCTCTCTCTCTCTCTCTCTCTCTCTCTCTCTCTCTCTCTCTCTCTCTCTCTCTCTCTCTCGTTTCATTTCACTTACATTATATAGAATATATTTATATTAAAAGGAGAATAGTCTTACAAACAACGCATACATTAGTTACTTTACAAGCTGATGAGTCGTTTGGGGCAGCAAATGATAAATATAGTAATGCACTTTTAATAAAAACGTTACTGAGTTAAAAGACCGTTAAATTAATTTCCTTTCCATGAATCCTTTGTAATGTCTCTTAAACAGGAATTAGGTAGAAATTTTTCATCTTATTATGTAAATACAATTATTGCTTTAGTCTTAATCACGTTCATTACAGTGCTCATTTTAAAGGTAATAAACCTAAGTTTTAATTCGTTTTTTGTAAAGAAATATGAGAGAGAGAGAGTAATTGGGTACATTTTATTAACAAATTTGTCTTTCAGAAACCAGATACAGATTTGAAAATGGAAGGAGGATGCAAAACACGTGTTCTGAAAATATTAAGAACATAAGAATAGGGGACACTGCAACATGCTTACTGGCACACACGAGGCAGTTCCATTTTTAAATGATATTTTCAGCATGTCTAACCTATTCTATTCTACTCTACTTATTTATTCTATTTTTCTTTTTATGATTTTTCTAATAACCACTAATCTATTCATACCCACCCTACCTTAGTCATATGTCTATCTAATCTACATTTGAAGGTGTCTAAGGTATTGGCATTTATTATCCTACTAGGAATACTCTACGGTATTACCAACCAATTTTCACCAATTTCCCTTCTGAACCTAAATTTATTAAGATTAAATCCATTACCCATTACGAGTTCTGGTTTGATAATGAATTTTTAAAACTTTATTAATATCACCCTTGTTAATCCCTTTAAACCATTTATACACCTCAATCATATCCCCCCTAACTCTGTGCCTCTCTAGAGACTGTAGATTAAGTTTTTTTTAATCTGTCATATGGTAGATTTAGGCATTGCATAATTAATTTTTTTTTCGTTTTTTAGTCTTGCTTTGGTTATTTATAATTCTTATTTTATCTTTATATACATTTGCAGATAGAGGCTCGTTCTCCTGCATCCTCCTCCTCTTCTACCACATAAGTTAATTGCTCACTGCCACCATGCATGTCCCAGTGTACTGTATAACTGTTACCCACTGCATAATAGAGTAATGTATGTTAATTTCTAGCTGTAAAGGGAATATGAATATCTTTTGTATACTCTTAAAAATAGATACAGGGCTTTCTGCTTTGCTATATAGTAATAAAATATTTTTTTTACTTATCTTATATCTTTGGCATGGTGTGTCTATGTAAGGTTTGGAACGTATCTATGCCCTTTATCATTGTTTCCTATGGAAAATAACTCGTTTTTTCACGCGATTTTCCATTTACACGACACTTCTGAGAACCTATCTAGGCGTTACTTTGAGAACAAGGTATATATATATATATATATATATATATATATATATATATATATATATATATATATATATATATATATATATATGCACACACACACAGTGTTACCTCCCTTATCGCGGTAGTTCGGTTCCGGGACCCGGCGCAAACCAGGAAATCCGCGGAGTAGGATCAGCCTATATGTACATATGTATTTTTAAGTTTACACTGTATAAACCCTCCCTGTAATGTTAAAAAAACACCCTTTACATTATAAATAACAGCAAGCAACGTAATTTTTTATGAAAGTGATAGGAAAACTTACCGTGAATGAGGTGATGATGACTTGACATACATAGGCACAGTAGTTTACAATAATTTTTACGTTTACGTAAAATAGCGGCCGACATCTACAAACTTTTTTCCTTCTTTCAACATATCTAAGAGTTTCACTTTATCTACAATGGTTAACAATTTCCTTTGCCGCTTAGGCTCACTACAAGAAGCCTTAGAAGATGAAGGATGCTTGGGAGGCATTGCAAAGGTTAAAATATGCGAGTAAAAAAATCACAAGCAAAACATATTAATAATAATAAGCACAACGTGAATGGCGCACACGAGTGAGGTGAGACAATGGAAGATGCTGGAAGCCTTTGTCCGAAACGCTGATAGCGGTATCGTATTTTACATGTTGCAATACTGTTAGTATTTTTGTTTTTTACTATATTTTACTGTTTTATTAATCTTAGGATAAGAAATACGTTTTTTTTATCAATAAAATCAGGAAACTACTGGAAATATAAATATATATGCTAGCTCACGTAGCTGCGACCCCAATACATTGTATGCTATCGAACACAAGCAAAACGTTTAATAAGCACAACGTGAACGGCGCACACGTGAGTTAGACTGAATGAGTCTTTGTCCAAAACGCTGATAGCGGCATTGTATTTTACATGTTGCAATACTGTTAGTATTTATGTTTTTTACTATTTTTTACTGTTTTATTATTCTTAGGCTAATAAATACGTTTTTTTATCAATAAAATCATGAAACTACTGGAAATATAAATATATATGCTAGCTCATGTAGCTGCGACCCCAATACATTGTACGCTATCGAACACTTTCGCGTGATGTAATACTGTGAGTTATACTGTACGTACTTATATCATTCAGTTATTAGTACAATGTATATTAATTTTAAATTCATTTACTTATTTGATGATTGTACAAAATCTGTTGTATTTATTCATTGTAATTTAGACTAAATATTCCTTTTGTAAAGATTATGGTGTACTTTTCAAAAGAGGTGGTCAATAAACGTATCTATCTAAATTTATGTTTTTTACTATTTTATTATTCGTAGGCTGGGAAATAATTTTTTTTATCAATTAGATAATGAAATATGTTTTTTTCAATAAAAAAAATGAAAATACTGAATTTTTTTTTTTTTATATTTTAATATTTTTGCATATACTCATGAAATAAAATAATAATTTATCCAAAAAGAAACCGCGATACAGTGAGAACGCGAACCAAGAATCGCGAATAACCGGGGGAACACTGTATATATATATATATATATATATATATATATATATATATATATATATATATATATATATATATATATATATATATATATATATATATATATATATATATATATATATATATATATATAACCTGGTTCCTTTTTTCCGCCTTTTTTTAACCGCGAAATTGCAATAACACCCCTAAAACTAATAGATAAAAAATACAAAATTCGCGAATAACGTCCATGCAAAAAAATTTTGAAAAAACAAAATTTATTTTAGTAAAAAATCGACCACTTCAGAGGCACTTTTCCTCCATCCTCCTCCTCTTCTACCGCATAATGCGATCGGATATTATGAATAAAATTGAAAAAAAGCATTAACAACAAACCGCAAGCATATTTTCAATATAATATCGTCAGGGAAATAGCGTGTGAATGTGCATCAGCTGATACGGAAATAGCAAAACGTTTGCAGATAGAGGTTCATTCTCCCGCATCCCACTCCTCTTCTACCGCTTAATGCGATTGGGTATTATGATAAAAATAAAAAAAAAATCATTAAGAACAGACAGCAAACATATTTTCAATATAATATCGTCAGGGAAATAACGTGTGAGGGTGCATCAGCTGATACGGAAGTAGCAAAACGTTTGCCGATGGAGGTTCGCTCTCCCGCATCCTACTCTTCTACCGCTTAATGTTATCGGATAAAAGCATTAAGAACAAACAGCAAACATATTTTCAATATAGTATCGTCAGGGAAATAGCATGTGAGGGTGCATCAGCTGATACGGAAGTAGCAATACGTTTGCCTATAGAGGTTCGTTCTCCCGCAACCTACTCCTCTTCTATCGCTTAATGCGATTGGATATTATGAAGAAAATTTATAAAAAAGCATTAAGAACAAACAGCAAACATATTTTCAATATAATATTGTCAGGGAAATAACGTGTGAGGGTGCATCAGCTGATATGGAAGTAGCAAAACGTTTGTCGATGGAGGTTAGTTCTCCCGCATCCTTCTTCTTCTACTGCTTAATGCAATCGGATATTATGAAGAAAATTGAAAAAAAGCATTAAGAACAAACAGCAAAGATATTTTCAATATAATTTTATCAGGGAAATAGCGTGTGAGGGTGCATCAGCTGATAGGGAAGTAGCAAAACGTTTGCCGATAGAGGTTCGATCTCCCGCATCCTACTCCGCTTTTACCGCTTAATGTGATCGGATGTTATGAAGAAAATTAAAAAAAAACATTAAGAACAAAATCTAACATATTTTCAATATAATATCGTCAGGGAAATAGCGTGTGAGGGTGCATCATTTGATACGGAAGTAGCAAAATGTTTGCCGATAGAGGTTCGTTCTCCCGCATCCTACTCCTCTTCTTCCGCTTAATGCGATCGAATATTATGAAGAAAATTGAAAGAAAACGCAGTAAGAACAAACAGCAAACAATTTTTTGATATAACATCCTTATGGCAATAGTGTGTGAGGGTGCATCAGCTGATTTGGAGGCGGCAAAACATTTGCATCCTCGTACTCACCTCCACCATCAGTGTTTCCAGAATAGATGAATAAGAGAAATTGTAAATCTAAAAAATATACATGTAAGCTGGTAAGTTCTTTAATTATCTTAAAATTGAAGTACATTTTTATTTAAATTACAGTACTACCATCTTGTAATTAATATATATCTTAAAATGTACCATACATTTGAAAATAAAAACATCCGCTTTATCTGACAACACTGGCCACCATGCACATCCCAGTGTATGCCTGTTGCCCACCGCATAATAGAGTGCATTAATTTGTTTACTGTATAGTAAATCTGTATACCGTTTATACTGTACACTATTTGCATGTTACTATAAATAACTACAGGTCTTTCTGCTTTATGTACTTATAAAATATGTTTTACTTATTTTATATCTTTGGCATAGTGTGTCTATGTGAGGTTGTGGAACGTAAATATGCTCTTATCATTGTTCCTATGGAAAATTACTCATCTTTTCACGCAATTTTTCATTTACCAGTCCTTCTGAGAACTAGGTATATATATATATATATATATATATATATATATATATATATATATATATATATATATATATATATATATATATATATATATATATATATATATATATATACACAGTGTTCCTTCGATTATCGCGATGGTTCGGTTCCGGGACCCGGCACGAGACAGGAAAATTGCGAAGTAGAATCAGCCTATATATATGTACATAGATATTTTAATTTATTTTTACGTTTACACTGTATAAACCCTCCCTCTACTGTTAACAAACCACCCTTTACTTCATAAATAACAGCATGCAACGTAAATTTATATGAAAAGTGATAGATAAAATTAAGGTGAATGAAGTGGTAATTACATGACATACTCATGTACATAGGTATTTTACAATTATTTTTACATTTACGTACTGTATAAACCCTCCCTGCACTGTTAAAAAAACACCCTTTACTTTATAAATAACAGCAAGCAACGTAAATTTTTATGAAAGTGATGGGAAAACTTACCGTGAATGAGGTGATGATGACGTGACATACTCATTTACATAGGTATTTTACAATTATTTTTACGTTTACGTACTGTATAAACCCTCCCTGCACTGTTAAAAAACACCCTTTACTTTATAAATAACAGCATGCAACGTAAATTTATATGAAAGTGATAGGAAAACTTACCGTGAATGAGGTGGTGATGAAATAACATACTCATGTACATAGGTATTTTACAATTATTTTTATGTTTACATACTGTATAAAACCTCCCTGCATTGTTAAAAAAACACCCTTTACTTTAGAAATAACAGCAAGCAGCATAAATTTTTATGAAAGTGATAGGAAAACTTACCGTGAATGAGGTGATGATGACGTAACATACTCATATACATAGGTATTTTGCAATTATTTTTACGTTTACGTACTGTATAAACCCTCCCTGCACTGTTAAAAAAACACCCTTTACTTTTTAAATAACAGCATGCAACGTAAATTTATATGAAAGTGATAGGAAAACTTACCGTGAATGAGGTGATGATGACGTGACATACTCATGTACATAGGTATTTTACAATTATTTTTACGTTTACGTACTGTATAAACCCTCCCTGCACTGTTAAAAAAACACCCTTTACTTTATAAATAACAGCATGCAACGTAAATTTATATGAAAGTGATAGATAAAATTACGGTGAATGAAGTGGTAATTACATGACATACTCATGTACATAGGTATTTTACAATTATTTTTACGTTTACGTACTGTATAAACCTCCCTGCACTGTTAAAAAAACACCCTTTATATTTTTATCAATTAAATAATGATTTTTTTTTTCAATAAAAAAATTAAAATACTGAAAATTTAAATTTTTTCAATATTTTAATATTTTTGCGTATACCCAAAAAATAAAATAATAATTTGCTAAAAAAAAAAAAAGTGGTACAGTGAAAACACGAACCAAGAAACGCGATCCAGTGGGGGATCACTGTATATATATACAGAATTATTAAAATTTGTTTGTACCTGAAAAATTTAATTTTTCACTGTTCTAGAACAATCACCTCAGCATTAGCCTTAGAAACACATGGGTACCTTTGAGACCTTAAGTTTTACTCATCCTTTGGATAGAAAAGTGTCCCATCGCTGCTCCGATGAGTTGGCGAGTTGCATCCCTCCTCCACTGCTGAGGCCGCGTAACACTCGCCAAGCGGCCTCATCTCACTGGTACTGTGTGGAGATTTGTAGCTCGCGGATTGGTCGGTGCAGCGACTGCTTCTTCCCATCTACCTCCAGACTCTGGAACTCTCTTCCTCCTTCTGTCTTTCCTAATTCTTATGACCTTTCATCCTTCAAAAACCAGATCTATCGTCATCTCAGAGCCTAGTCCTCCATATCTCTGGGTCCTCTTTACTTTGACTTTTTTTCTGTCTGTCGTTTTCCTTTGTGTGACATTACCTCTTCTCTACCTTGCCCTTAACCTTTTTCTTTTCCTTCGTCTTGGTATATTCTCGTGCCCGGGCCTTTGTTGATGAGGGCAGTTTCTGCCTGTCCCGGTGTCACACTTAAAAAAAAAAAAAAAAAAATGTATTTACCTAGTAACAAATCTCAACATTTCCTGCTTGGCACTCTGCCAAAATGAAGGTGACCTCTGTATGGCAGATTGGACCAAATGAACAGAAAAGCTTGTGAACATCTATTTTTTTTTTTTAAATGTATTGTACCTTCTTCCTTTTCATGCATTTCCTTTTCACAGGGAGGCAGTTATGAGGCATGTACATTGCCTCTTAGGAGTCCTTGCCATCTTCTCTGTTGGAATTCAAAGTGTTATTGCTCAGGGCAAGATAAAGCCTGTGACAACTCACTTATCGGCAAAATGGCCACATACTCCCCTTCTTCAGGAAACATCAGAATATTTGGCAGAAGAATATACTGCTGCCTTTTGGGGCTTTGTAGATATTATAAGTCAAAAAGACTTACAGAGAGGTAAGGCTTATTAGCATATATAATTAATAGTGTCGCAATATCTTGTGCCTAAAGCTCTATTGACCTATTACTATTTATAATACAGTATAAGAGAACATATTATGTTTTTCCTACCTTTTGAGATGGTCTGTTTCTTTCGTTTCAGGTAATAATAAAGAGTTGTTTCTAGAAACCTTAGATGCGGCAGGTAATTTTCTCTCACCCTCTCAAATTAGAATATTAAAACTCAGTCTTTCGCTGCGTATATATTCTCCTAAAATTGAAATGTTTCGGCAAATAGCTTTGGATAGTGGGATTACTTCAAAACCAAAGTGTTCAGTTGTTGCTGATGTTAATGGCCAACTTACATGTAATTTAGATGAATTGACCAAACTTGTAAATGCAAGGAGTGGAACTAAACCTTTGTCCTATGATGCTGATCACCACTTCCCTGGAGGAGAAACAGCAAAGGTAATGTAACACATACTTTCTTTGTTTTTAAATTCGTGAATGTATTCTAATTATCTTGTATATTGTAAAGTAGTGTATCGTTTTCTTTTGGGAGGGAACAGTAGATTTCCCTACATGTAGATTACCAAAGTGTTTTACTTCGTCTTAAACAGAGAAAATTGGGGCTCTTTTAACTTAATACACTATTATGATGATTTCTTACAGCATTGTTATAAAATATGAACATGTTAGGATAATTATATTGAGAGCAATAATTATAACCATTTTTTTCAAATGGCATTTCATAAAACATTACCATGAGCCTGCAGTTTTAATCGTGTGCAGTTGGAAAATGGTAAAAGAAAAGATTTTCCCTAAAATGATAATAAATAACAATTACTTTATTGTTTTGTATAGACTGTTGATAATATGCAATAGAGTTTAAGTTCTGCACATTAGTATAGGCATGACTTAAATCATACATAAGGTTTGGAATAGGTTATGTGCAAAGTACGCTGGCACTCTTATATGGATCTTGAACATAGCTGTTTTTTTGAATAACGTGTGGGGTTGAGAAACCAGTTGACTACGTAAGATCAAGAGCCAGTCGATTTGGCAAAAATTTCTTAATTAAGAAGACTGGATTTACTGTGGCTATGATTTGGTACAATATTAAATATAGCTTCTCCAATGTTCACTTGATTTGCATACCAAAACTTGAGTTAAGGAATCTGCATGTTATGTATGGAGGCAGCAAGCATCAAAAGAATTTGCAAAGGAATTCATCCATCCAGAACACTTTGTTCAAAAGGATTATGCCAAATAAATGAATGTAGACTAGAATCATTTTGATATTGCGTGATTCAAAGATTAGAAATGAAGTTTTTAGGAGCGTCCTTGCTTTGTATTTTAAGGTAATAGAGTCATATTATATATTCATTATTAGGATGGAACTAAATGCTTTAGAAAAACTTTGGTCATCTTAAAAAACTCTATATTAGGTTTAGCAATCCTGATACTGTCATTATTCGCCATCCCACATGTTTCTTAGGTTTGCACCATCCTCGTTTTTCACTATATTTCATGGAAACTCATTAGGTTGTGATGAATTTTACAGAGAGTATTTTGAGCCCAGAGATTCCTCGTATGTATGCAAATTTTAACTATTGGTTCATTGCACGGTGACAAGGAATTGTATTGCTTATTCAATGCTAACCAGAGAAGTGTTTTGGTATATGCATAGAACCTAGAATATTATAATTAGAGGTTATGAGTTATGGGTTTGTGTAGCAATCATGACAGATATTTAGAAAAAATTTCAGACTTCTAACATGAGCGTAAAGAATGATTACAAATCAAGGATAGGCTCTGTGGTATTTTTATGTCATGTGAGTCCCTTTATTGGCAAATTTGTTATTCACTATCGAGATAATATTAATTTATGTGTATATATTCCTTTTGACTTCAGATTGGAGTTGTTTTATACGCTGATATTGGTGTTGCAGAATTTAGTCCTTTCCATGAAGTTTTGAAAGACATGGTTAGAGAAGGGAAAGTGGATTACATACTGAGACACTATGTTAAGGTATGGGGTTCTTGAGTTACTTTTGTTCTTTTTAAAAGAAAAGTGTTTCTGTAGTTTGTTTTGTCTCCTTGATCCATGATATTTTATCCTTTGTGTTGGAGAAAAAAAATTCCTCCCCTGTATTCCCTGTTTGCCATAGAAAGCAATTAAAAAAGATATTACTGCTGATGAGAGTGAAAAAATTCTACACTTATGTTTCTCGATTATCCTAAGAATTATATAAACCTGATATTGGAATAGAAGGCTGATAATCCCTATTATACTGTTTTTTTTTTTCTGAACACCTTACCGAAGTAGCGAGGTCATGTGTTATTTATCATATACAGAGCTGAAAAGGTGCTTTTAAATTACTGCATCTGCATCACAATGTGTGCAGGACCATTGCTATATGAAGCATTGATCACCAAAGCAACATTGTATGCATTTTTACTGTAGAAAAGTAAAGTATCCTGGTATGGTATCTAAAAAAACGGTATTGTAAAATTACATTTTTCGACTATCAGGTAACACCATCTAAGAAAGTTCGATTAAGTGGCTTTGGTGTAGAATTAGCCATAAAGAGCACAGAGTACAAAGCACAAGATGACACCAAGGTCCAAGATGACAGAAGAAGACAAGAAGAAGATGAAGAGCAAGAGATGGAAGTAGAAGGATTTCTCTTTTCAAAGCTTGAGTGAGTACTTTTCTCTAATATTGCAGTAAATATAAAACATAGCAGATATAAACTGTTACTTCAGTCTTAAAATTATGCCGATTAAAGAATCTTTGTATGGAATTTATGTACTTTTTCAAAAGGTAACGCTGAAGTAGGGTGTCATGTAAGGCTTTTATATATACCATATGATACTTCATTTATGCCTTTCTGCCGTAAAGGAGCTTCCATGGGTGGATGAGGTAAAAAATGGTCTCCCATACCAATTGATCCCAGTGTGAATTTACCTTGCTCTCTTTCAGTAAAGTGAGATTTTTTATTTCTTATCCATCTCAGAGATGTAGAAGGGACAGTAGTGTTGGAATTTGTATGTACGTATGTAAGTGATTATTGTGTTGCGTGTGTGAATGGTTGCTATACTGAGTAGTGAGTGGGGGAGGGTGGTGATGACGTCTTTGGGTGGACGGTTTTAGTGCTGCGTGTGGCATGAGTAGACAGAAAGAGATGAGCCATCAAGTGGTGAAGAAGATCCTGGGACCAAGAGGACAACCACACCAACAGAGAGGTAATGTTGCATTTCAACAGTGGTAGCAGAGTATACAAATGATCTACAGCAAATAAATATCACCCAAAAAAAGATACATTGCCAGTGTAAAAGAGTGGTGCGTGTTTTAGCGATTTTTAAAGATAGTTGTATGTTCTGGTGGTGTGGAGTTTTGTCCGTTGTTGTATAGGTCTTTGAAACATTTTTCGAGCATTTTTGTTTGTTTATTTTAATAAGTTTAATTTTAAATGTGGGGCTTCTGGATTAATAGTGTAAATCAGCTGATGGTCTTTTTGTGAGTTAGTCTACGCCTTAGCCTTTTATGATCGAAAGTAGGCTAAATCATATGATATATCTTTCTTAGCAAGCGTATTATTGGAAACGAAATGGGTACTAAAATAGAAATTCCACAGTACAAATAGGGCAGAACTTATGATCATTGTTAAAAAGAAATCTCAGCATGACATTTTGTGACTGAATTGAAACTGGAGAAACAAGGCATAGTCGTAGGCTTGTCATTACCTGAGTACGATAATTCAAAGATTAGGGAGAAGGTTTTTGAAGAGATTAATGTGAAGGGTTTGAATAAAGAGGGAGTTTTGGACACTAATTGCTTTTTTTGACAAGCATATGGGGAAGGATGACTTTGAAAAATTTGAAGATTTTGAGGATTACAGTAGACAACCTGAGGAAAGTATACCTCAATGCATTGCAAATTTTGATCAGAGGCATAATAGCATCAAGGCAGAGAATATAACTCTACCATTAGAGATATTAGCTTTTAAATTATTGTGAAGAGCCGGTATAAGTAGAGCAGAAAAATTACTTGTGCTTACGGGTATGGATTGCACTGCAAAGGCTAATCTTTTTGACCAGGCAAAGAATGCATTTAAGAAATTTGTGGGAGAGGGGAATGCAGGTGGGGGAAGTGATAATTCTGGATTTTCAGATCCTATCTAGATAGAGCCTGCATTTGTTGTGGAGGCGGGCAATGTCAGGGAGTGACGAGGTGATGGCACATATTGGGGCGTATCTGGTGAGGCGAGGGGTGGTTTACATGCTGTTTTTGTGGACATACAGGGGGTGGGAGTTTTTCGTGGAGCAAGATTGAGACCAATGAATCCTTTGGGGTGGGATGGTCAGCCAATTATGACCTGTAAATGTTGTGGGTCTTTTAGACATTTTTTAAGAGGTTGTCCAGATAGTTGGGAAAATTCTTGTAAAGGTATTGAATTTCAAAACAGAAGTAGGAAGATGCCTTATTTTTCACAGGATGTAATAATGAGGATATGACAATTTTTATCAGTGAAGCGTAAAACTGCGCAGCTTTATATAGTTCATGTTCCAGTACTGTATGTGGGGAGAAGTGGTTGGAGACTTTCTTGGATGCATTGTCTGATGATGAGCATCAAACTGTACAGAGGCATGGTTGTAATAAAGTTATTAAATTTGGAGGGTGTACTAGGTTGCATTCTACGGGAGAGTATATTTTGCCTGTCTGGCTTGTGGGCATTAGGGTATATATTTGCACTGATGTGGTGGAGTCGGATATTCCCTTGTTGCTTTCGAGAGAGTCAATGAAGAAGGCCTAAGTGAAGTTGGACAATGAGAATGATTCTGCTGCAATTTTAGGGAAGATAGTGTCATTAAATATTATTTCATGTGGTCATTACTGTGTGCCACTTTGTGAGGATGTAACAGTGGAGCAGGTTCATGCTGTGAGGCTGGAGAGTGTGTCGCGTAGAGATAGAGAGAATGCACTTTTGAAGTTGCACAGACAGTTTGCCCATCCCAATGAGGAAAGCTTGAGGCATTGTTGAGGGATGCAGGATTTTGGCATTAGGATTTTAATGGAAACATTGAGAGTATTTATCAAAATTGTTTATTTTGTAAACAGTATGCATTGGCAGTTACTAAACCAACTGTTGGTCTGCCTTAGGCCTTGAAGTTATGATATGGTGTCCATGGACCTGAAATTATAGGAGGAGGAGGGTAAGACGAGATGTATTTTGCATATGATTGACATGTATTCGAGGTACACACAGTCTGTGTTTATAAAATGGAAGAGAATAACTGATGTTATTGATGCTATAATGAAAAATTTGGTAGGTGTGTATGGGGTTATGAAGGGGTTGCTTACTGATAATGGGGGGGGAATTTACTGGAGAAGAAATAATATATGTTGCTTCGGTTTTGAACATTAGGCTTTCCACTACTGGAGCTGAAAGTCCATTCCAAATTGTCTTGTGCGAGCGGGTACATACAGTAACTGATAGGATATTAATTAAGCTGAAAGCTCAGTTTCCTAAAACACCTTTAGATGTTTTATTGAAGTGGGCTAATATGGCTAGGAATTCCCTACAAATGTGGAATGGATTTAGTAGCCATCACCTAGTATTTGGACAGAATCCTACTTTACCAGGAATAATGACAGATTATATTCCGGCGCTTGATGGAAAGACGAGTAGAGATGTTTATGCAAAGCATTTATATTCACTACATGCAGTTAGGCAAAATGACATAAAGATGGAGGCAGACAAAAAAATAAGAAGAGCTTTAAGGAGCAAAATCAAAGTTGCTGAGCAAATTTTTTCAGCAGGGGACTTGGGTATGATAGATGGTTGGGGCCTGGAAAAGTAGTAAGCCAGGATAATGAAATAATTTTTGTTAGACATGGTTCATTTCTGAATCGAGTTTCAGCAAATAGGTTAATCAAGGTGAGAGCAGTATTTGAGAGGGAGGATTCTGCTGGTGGACCCTTAGATTTTTCTAGTGAGCAAAATGTTGTAAGAAAAGATTTAACAGTTGTGAAATATTCAGATGGTAAAGGGGGAAGAGTAGGTCAGTCTGTTGGGGAGGTCTCAGAGGGTGACCATGATTTTGAATGTTTTCAAAATGAGGGGCCTTTGACAGAAAGTTCAGGCGAGTGATCATCAGAGAACGAATTACTTAAGAAGCAGGCAGAAAAGGAGAAACCTGTTGCTACTAGGAGATCTTTGAGAAATTTTAGTAAAGAACATGGATATAAAGTTTATTCTGCATCATTATCAAAAGAGGAACCGAGTAATATATATTGCCTGACAGCAAAGAAGGAAGAACCAGAGAAATTGAAAACCTCAGATACATTTTAAATGATAAAACATCAAGGTCAAACATGCATATCTACAAGGTGTGTGTTGACATTGAAGAATGGTAAGCCCAAGTCCAGATTGGTGGTGAGAGGATTTGAGGAGGATAATAGCGGAATATAGTGCTCCCTTATTGATTGCGGGGGTTCGTTTCCGGGACCTGCCGCGATAGGTGAAAAATTGAGAATTAGGAGCACCATATTTATTATAGGTATTTTACATTTATTTTTACCTCCACTGTATAAACCCTCCCTGCACTGTTACCAAACCACCCTTTACTTTATTAATAACAGCGTGCAAGCGTAAATTTATATAAATGTGATATTATGAAGATTGAAAAAAAGCATTAAGAACAAACAGCAAACAATCTTTTGATATAATATCATCAAGGAAATAGCGTGTAGAGAATATATATATTTCATTTAAGTTTCCCATGTACAGTACAATATACATTTTCTTTGAACGAATTGTATATGTTTTCTTTTTCTCTCAGCTGACTTTATTTACGTTAAGATTTCGTGCGGCATGGTCGATAGATAGAATAATGTTTAAAACCAAGGAATATTAATAACAATCTATAATCTTGAAAATTATATAAACCCCAAATAGGATGAGTAATTAAATATTTTATGAGTAAGATATTGTGTTTGAATAAGCATCAGCTGATACGGAAGTGGCAAAATGTTTTGGTTAGAGGTTCATTCTCCCACATCCTCCTCCTCTTCTACCGCTTAATGCTTGAATATTATGAAGAGAATTGAATAAAGCATTAAGAACAAACAGCAAACAAAGTTGCGATATAATATCGTCAGGGAAATAGCATGCGAGGGTGTACCAGCTTATACGGAAGCGCCAAAACGTTTGCAGATAGAGATTTGTTCTCCCGCATCCTCCTCCTCTTCTACCGCTTAATGCGATTGAATGTTATGAAGAGAATTGAAAAAAAGCATTAAGAACAAACAGCAAATAAACTTTCGATATAATATCGTCAGGGAAATAGCGTACAAGGGTGTATCAGCTAATATGGAAGCGCCAAAACGTTTGCAGATAGAGGTTTGTTCTCCCGCATCCTCCTCCTTTTCTACCGCTTAATGCTATCGAATATTATAAAGAGAATTAAAAAAACATTAAGAACAAACAGGAAACGTATTTTCAATATATCGTCAGGGAAGTAGCATGTGAGGGTGTATCAGCTGATACGGAAGCGCCAAAACGTTTGCAGACATTGGTTCGTTCTCCCCAATCCTCCTCCTTTTCTACCGCTTAATGCAATCGAATATTATGAAGAGAATTGAAAAAAAAAAATTTTAAAACAAACAGCAAACAAACTTGCGATATAATGTCGTCAGGGAAGTAGCATGTGAGGGTGTATCAGCTGATTCGGAAGCGCCAAAACGTTTGCAGACAGAGGTTCGTTCTCCCGCATCCTCCTCCCTTCTACCACTTAATGCGATTGAATATTATGAAGAGAATTGAAAAAAGCATTAAGAACAAGCAGCAAATAAACTTTCGATATAATATCATCAGGGAAATAGCGTGCGAGGGTGTATCAGCTGATACGGAAGCGCCAAAACGTTTGCAGATAGAGGTTCATTCTCCCGCATCCTCCTCTTCTTCTACCGCTTAATGCAATCGAATATTATGAAGAGAATTGAAAAAAGCATTAAGAACAAACAGCAAATAAACTTGCAATATAAAATCGTCAGGGAAATAGCGTGTAGAGAATATATATACAGGTATACCTCACCCAATGTCGTTAATTGGTTCCAGGAGAGATGACTTAAGTTGAAAAACGACTTAAATTGAATTAGCTTGTCTCTAGGCTAGGCTATGCCAAATTTGCTTGTTTAGGCTAAACCGAGAATAACCATTCCTAGTTCTGTACTCTATTCATGAATGTAATTTTCAATAATATATGGTTAATAAGAATCTATTTTAAGCTTACAAACAAATAAATTTTATTTTTTAATACTGCATAGTACAGAAAAAAATGTACTGGTACTTAAATTTACGATACAATTTGGTGATATTTACCGTACATCGTGGATGCTTTATTTATGAATGTGGTTTGCTATGACATGATAAAATAAAAGCCTTTTTTAAGGTTAAACACAAATACAGAAATTATTATTATTTTGCAATAATAAAAAAAACTAATATATTTTAAATTTACCTTGGTGGTTTACATCGCGGTTGTTTTTGGCGAGTTTTTTTTTCTGGGTATATGTGAGATGCCACGATATGTAGAAATAGTAAAATTTTCAGTATTTTCATTATTTTATTGATATTTTTTTTTTCATTATTTTATTGATAATTTTTTTTTCATTATTTTATTGATAAAAATAAAAAGTATTTCCCAGAATAAGAATAATAAAACAGTAAAAAATAGTAAAAAACATAAATTTAAATACGTAACTCTGCACCATAGAAAATACGATACCGGTATCAGTGTTTCGGAAAACAAAAAGGGTCGCACCTACGTGAGATAGTACATATTAAAATTTCTAGTATTTTCATTATTTCATTGATAAAAAAAAGTATTTCCTAGCCTAAGAATAGTAAAATTGTAAAAAATATAAATTTAAACACGTAACTGCACCATAGAAAATACGATACCGGTATCGGCGTTTCAGAAAACGCCAAAGGTCACACCTACGTGAGATAGTACATATTAAAATTTCCAGTACTTTCATTACTTTATTGATAAAAAAAGGTACTTATTAACCTAAGAATTATAAAACAATAAAAAATAGTAAAAAACAAATTTAAACATGTAACTCAAATTATTGCACCATGTAAAATACGATACCGGTATCGGCATTTCGGAAAACGAAAAGGGTCGCACCTACGTGAGATAGTACATATTAAAATTTCTAGTATTTTCATTATTTTATTGATAAATAAAATATTTCCTAGCCTAAGAATAATAAAACTTTAAAAAAATAGTAAAAAACATAAATTTGAACATGTAACTCACAGTATTGCACCATGCAATATATAAGGAAACAAATGAATGAGAATGAGAGTAGCCGATAAACAGACGTATACCGTGCATAAACTAATCAATTCAAAACAATAGCGATTTTGCTGGAATGACGAGTGACGATGCCTAACGGTAGATATTGGAACTACTGTACTTATTTTAATAAGATTTTATATGCTTTTATTCTTATTTATTGTACAATAACATGATTTTATGTGCTTTTGTTTTTATTTATTGTACAGTAACATGATTTCATGTGCTTTTAATGGTTTTCTAGTGATATTATGATTCCAATATTTGTAGCTGACATAGGTAAAGTTGATTATAATGATGTAAACTTTATTTTTTTTTTCCATATATTTTTTTGAAAACCGGCGAATAATCGAGAACGACTTAACTCGAAACGACGTAAGCAGAGGTATACCTGTACTATGTAACGAATTGTATAGTTTTCTTTTTCTCTCAGCGGACTTTGTTTACCTTAAGATTTCGTGCAGCATGGCCGATATGTAAAGAAGATAGAATAATGTTTAGAACCAAGGAATATTAATACTATAATCCTGAAAATTAGATAAACCCCAAATAGGGTGAGTAAATAAATATTTTATGAGTAAGATATTGTGCTTAAATAGTGAGAAACATCAGTTGATACGGAAGCGGCAAACAAATTGGATAGAGGTTCGTTCTCCACATCCTTCTCCTCTTATACCACTTAATGTGATTGAATATTATGCAGAAAATTGAAAAAAAGCATTAAGAACAAACAGCAAACAAACTTTCTATATAAAATATCGTAACGGAAATAGCGTGCGAGGGTGCATCAGCTGATACGGTGGCAAACAAGCAAAGAAACAAACATTTATTTCCATTTTTGTACAATGGTTTTTCTTTTAAGATTAAAAGTGACTTATAAGTAGACATGTAATTGAACTAATAAGTAAGAGGGTAATACATGCAGTTTAAATAAATGTAGCTATCCTAGAAAATAATAATGCTGTAATAAAAAGTTTAACAATAATGTTAATAATAAAGTAGTAATAATAACACTCATTACAGTATCGTTATTATTGGCATCATCACCATATTTGTTTTCCTTACAATGAGAATAATTAGTTTTTAACTTAGAGAACAGAGAAGTCGATATCAGTTTACATATAGAGAGGTCAGTGATTAGGGAAATTGCATTCAATCATTAAGTTTAGCTTATGTGTGAGCAGCAACTATTTGTCCAAAAGAAAACTATATAGATTGCCTTTGAAAGCTGCAAAGAAGGATGCATTTTTAAGATGGCTCATGGCACCAGCTACACTGAATATTCTTGGATATTTATACACATCTTTTACAATCCCTTCACATGTGACAGGTCATTACACTCCCCATCTCTGTTTCTCTTTACTCTAAGTATTCTTCGTGCCCAGGCCCGATAAAGGCTGTTTTATTTTATTATTTTTCCGCCCGTCTTAGTGTCACAATCATTTTTTTTTCTTGCTAATATAAACTCCGCGATGCACTGAATTCGAAGTAGGTGAATCGCGATATAGTTAGTTATTCTCCTACTGTTGGGAAAACTACTCTCAGAGTATTTTTAACAGTTGTAGCTAGTTTGGGATGGAGAGTGAAAACTACTGATATTAAGTCAGCTTTTTTGCTGGGTAATACTTTGGATAGGGTAGTATATGTGAAGCCCCCTAAAGAAGCCGATGTTTGTGAAGGTATCGTCTTGAGACTTAAGCGTTGTCTGTATGAACTATCTGTTGCCTCTAGGCAGTTTTACTTATCAGTTCGGGAGAAAATGTTGGAAGTGGGTTGTTTACAAAGTCAGGTAGAACCTTCACTTTTTTCTATTTTGGCAGTGAAAATGAATTAAGAGGTATTCTAGTGAGCAATATTGATGATTTTCTTCATTCTGGGGATGATTTATTTGAAAGAGATATAATGGTTTATCTGAGAGAGAGATTTGAAATTGGTAAGTTGGAGGAGAAGAGTTATACATATGTAGGTTCTTTGATTTGCCACTAGAAAAATGGTATATTATTGGATCAGAATTATTACGTCAAAGATATGGAAAAAAGACCATTTTCAGTAGACACAGGAGGAGGAAAAAAATAATTTGGGCTCTGAGGAAATGTCGGAATACAGGGGACATATTGGTGCGATAAACTGGGTGGTTCAGTGCACTAGACCTGATATGGCATACGAAATAATAGAATTGAGTATGAAATCTAAAGTGACCTCAGTCGACGATTTGAGAATATCAAGAAAAGTAATTAGTATAATACAAGGCTTTGAATTTTTTGTATTTTTCCCTGCCTTGGGTGAGGTAAAGGATTGGACTTTGTGTCCATACTGATGCCTCCCATGCAAATCTTCCTGATGGGGTGAGTAATGCAGTGGGTTGTCTGGTTTTTGTGGTTGGGCATAGTGGTTCCGCATATCCAGTTAGTTGGAGAGCCAACAAAATTAAGCGGGTGGTACGTTCCTCTTTGGCAGCGGAGACCATGGCTTTTGCAGCAGGGAGTAGAAGAAGCTCTTGATATTTATAAGTTTAATATTTGAATTACAAAATTGGAAATACCTATTGTAGCATATGTAGATAATATAAGTCTAGTTGAAGCCATATACTCGACTAAGCAGGTCAGTGATCGACATTTAAGGATAGACATTGGGGCTCTTAGAATAAGTTTTAACCTCAGTCGAGCATGACTTTTTAGCTAAATAAAGAAAATGAAAAGAGGGGAGTACTGAAGGTTGTATGTACGTACGTAAGTGGTTGTTGTGTTGCGTGTGTAAATGGTTGTTATTCCAAGGAGTGAGGGGGGAGGGTGGCAATGATATCATTTGGTGGACGGTTTTGGTGCTGCATGTGGCATGAGCAGACAGAGAGAGGTGAGCCGTCGAGTGGTGAAGAAGGTACTGGGACCAAGAGGACAACCACACTAATAGAGAGGTACTGTAGCGTTTAAGCAAGTAGTGGCTTCTCTCGCACTCTAATTATACCTGACCTTGAGCTTAGCACCAAAAAAGAAGATATTTAAAAGTTTGCTACTATTTTATTTTATACCAGAGCCCTTCATCCAGACAAAACCGACGAGCTTAAGCAGTTGCGAAGGCATATTCTTGAGTCACAGCATGAAATGGCGCCTATGAAAGTGTGGCAACTTCAACATTTGAGCATGCAAGCAGCACAGAGAATTATGTCTTCGCCAGAGAGCGAACGTCTCGGTCACTTTACGCAGATTGCCCAGAATTTTCCCATGTTGGCTCGTTCTCTTGTTAAGACGAAGGTTGGTGTTTTGTTTTGATATTTGGATCCCCGTGCTTTACTGTATTTTGTATAAGGTAGCTTGTGTTATAACAAGAAAGGTTGTTATTTGGTATTTATTGGTTGTGAATCGGTGTATTTATATTGTTAATTTTATAAATCTTAGCAGCAGTGTTACAACAAGGAAATGTTTCCTAATATTAATAAGTCCTACTGTCTTTTTTTCCCTTTACTCAGTACTTAAGACATGCACTGAATAAGAACTGGCTACAGGTATAGGAAAATGAGGGGTTGGTAACCCATCTCACCTATATTATTTTTCTTGCCTCAAAACAATTAGAAATGGTTTGGGTATGTTAAAAGCCATCTTTTTCAGTTCGTTTGCTACAGGTGTGACCACTGCTGTTTTATTATAGTAGAGTTTTTTATAGACAAAAATTTATATCCATAGAAGGTCTTCTTGGAGTAAAGAAATATTGATTTCTCAAGCTTATTTTACATAGCTTCATCAATACGAGATTGAATGTAATTTTTGCAGATAAACAATTTTTTGGGAAAAGAAGATTCCTTTCTTGTCACAAGTGATATCAATATAGGGCTCGCTAATCCATTCATATCCTACCATAAATCTCAGATATATTCTTGTTTGTGTTGTGTGGAATATATCTTATATTCAGTGCTGATGGTTAAAGGTGTTAAGAGGTCACCAATGGATATAGAAGGCTATTTGTGATGAAAACCTGTCCATTGTAAATTACACCATCTGGACAGGGGCATGGATAGAAAAATAAAAGTAGATTTTTGTTATCTACTTGTATATAGGTTGATGATAAGATGAAGAGAGAAATATTAAAGAATCAAAACCAACTGAGTTCTCAGATGGAAATTAATCCTTCTGATGCTGCTCTTTTCATCAATGGCATGTATTTTGACATGGACTACACTGATGTGCACACACTACTTGACCACATCCGTACGGAGGAACGTGTGATGGGAGGCTTGCATAAGCTAGGTAACTGAAATATTTTAAGGATATGTGTGATGCTTGTATTTTTTTTATTTTTTTATATAATTTGTTAGTATGTATAGCTTTCCAAAGTGTACAGAAAGCATATTGTGATGCTCTTATTCAGTACACACTTTGTATGTTTTTCATTCCTTGTATTTTTTCTTTCTGAGTATATTTTCTTTTGCATTTTATTTTTACGCCAACTAATGATATATTTCATTTACTTTTGCTCTACATATCCTGTGGGTTTATTACTTATCATCTGTTATAGAATGGTTATGGTAATGATTCCGTATTTCAGCTCAACTATCTGTACATTTTTCCTAATCGGTCTCTTCTAAGTACCGTAATGTATCATTCTCCTCATGCTACAATATTTCTTATGATTTTATCATCATATTGAACTGTTTTTGTCTCAAAACCGCATGGGGTGGGTGGCCCATAAAGAAGCAATGAGACTGCTGCTCTGTCTCCTTTATTGTTTCTGAAGAGTTTTGGTTAGACCACAATGTTTGGTATTTTTTGTAGGGAACAAGCAGGTGATGTAAATTAAATGATACGTAAAGAGGTCTTTCAAAAGCTAGTGAAATCTCATTTCTGATTCATGTATATTGTTGGTGATTTTACTTCCCCAGCAACTCTTGTCCCATTATTACTTCAAGAACAAACTAATGGTTTGTCTTTCCGTACATCTCTGGCATATATACATACATACACAGTGGAACCTCGACCTACAAACACAATTTACGAACAAATTTTCATCGACCCACAGACAACCCTCGATATACGAACACCTATGCACACGCACATCCACCCGGGCGACCGCGTGGTTGCTCTCAGTTATGCGTTGGTGCCCACGCTTTGTAGTTCGTTCATTGTTCTCTAGTAGTTTTCCGTTGTTTTTGCATTTTACTTTAAACTAGCCCTCATTATGCCTCCTAAGAAAGTTATGTGCATTAGTGATAGTGATGTTAAAAAGCCTAAGTGTATAACAGTGGAAACGAAGAAAGAAACAATTGCTAAATATGAAAACAGTGTTCGTGATTCTGATCTCTCCACTCAGTATAATATGGCGAAATCGACCATCTGTACTATTTTAAAGAATAAAGAGGTCTTAGAGGCGGCTGACGTGACTAAAGGAGTTACTATATTAATGAAGCATAGGTGACAGTTAATAGAAGAGGTAGAAAAATTATTGTTGGTTTGGATAAATGAAAGAGAGCTTGTTGGAGATAGTGGTAGTGAGGCTATAATATTTGCGAAGGCTCTACAAATACACCATGATTTAGCAGCGAACACTCCGAGTTCTAGTGGCACTAAAATTTATTAACTTGAAGCCAGTAGAGGCTGGTTAAAAAATTTTGTCAATGAACAGGGATTCATAGTGTTGTTTAGCATGGAGAGGCGGCTAGTTTTGTCCAAAAGGTAGCAGATGCTAACTTGCTAGAATTCACCATATTTATAGAAAGTGAAGGGTACGTTTCACAGCAAGGTTTTTACTATGATGAAACCAGACTATTTTGGAAGAAAATGCCTAAAGAGATCTATATGACCCAAGAGAAGCACTGCATGGCCACAAACCAATGAAGAACAGGCTTACATTTTTATTGTGTGCTAATGCTAGTGGAGACTGCTAGATTAAGCCTCTATTAGTCTACCACTCTGCAAATTCGCACAAGCGCAATAACGTGTTGAAGACTAGACTTTCATGAAGCAGAGGTCAAATACAAAGGCTTGGGTCAAGTAGATTTTATTCATAGAGTGGTTGACTGATCGGTTCCATTTTGAACTATGAATTGAGTTAGCATTAACTACCTCATCGCTTAGCAAATTCCAATTATCAACTACTCATACACTAAAAAAGTACTTCCTTACATCCTGCAAAGATGTGCATGATTTGTCCACGTGTGTGTACATATGCCTATATATATATATATATATATATATATATATATATATATATATATATATATATATATATATATATATATATATATATATATATATATATATATATATATATATATATATATATATATATATATATATATATACATATATATATATATATATATATATATATATATATATATATACAGTGATCCCCCGTTTATTGCGGGGGTTCGGTTCCGGGACTGGCCGCGATAGGTGAAGATCCGTGAAGTAGGAGCACAATATATACATAGGTATTTTACATTTATTTTTACCTTGTTTCTTTGTCACTGTCATTCCACAACATGTCATTTTCTCCGTCCAGTGAATTTGATATGCCGCATTTTTTAATGATTTTGTCACAGTTTTGCAGGCACAGCATCCCAAGATTTAATGACAAAGTCACATAGATTGTTGAGAGATGGAAAATGCATATTTCCACCTGTCATATATGTTTTCTCACCCTGCCACTAGTTGGCAGCACTGTTTGTTTATGTTGAAATGCTTGAAATTGATGGTGTTTTCAATCTGTTTGAATTGTTTTATTTATTTTACTGTAGATAAAACTTAATTTACACCCCAGTACTTAGTGACTCGGGCCGACATTGAGCCAGGCTAAATAATAGTTTAGGGGGGTCGACTTTTCTGCAAGTTAAACCTCTAGTACAACATTTTGGGGTCAAATTATAGAAGTCGACTAATGTGCCAGATCGAGTTATAAGCCGCAATATACGGTAGGTTTCCCATGTACAGTATGATATACGGTTTCGTTGTAACAAATTATATAGTTTTCTTTTTGTCTCAGCTGACTTTGTTTACATTAAGATTTCGTGCAGCATGGTCGATATGTAAAGAATATAGAATAATGTTCAGAACCAAGGAATATTAATAATACTATAATCTTGAAAATTAGATAAACCCCAAATAGGGTGAGTAAATAAATATTTCATGAGTAAGATATTGTGCCTGAATAGTGATATAGCATCTGCTGATACGGAAGCGGCAAAAAGTTTTGGTTAGAGGTTCGATCTCCCGCATCCTCCTCCTCTTCTACTGCTTAATGCGATCGAATATTATGAATATATATATATATATATATATATATATATATATATATATACATATACATACATATACATATATATATATATATATATATATATATATATATACATACATACACAGTGTTCCCTCGCTATTTCGCGGTTCACCTATCGTAAATTCAGTGCATCGCGGATTTAAAATAAAAAATAAAGATTATTGTGACACCAGGACGGGCACAAAAATGATAAAATAAAACAGCCTTTATCAGGCTGTAAAGAGAAACAGGGATGGAGAGTGTAATGACCTGTCAGATGTGAAGGGATTATAAAAGATGTGTAATGAATATCCAGTTCTCAGCTGGGTTTTAATATACCTCTGCATTGCTTTCATGATGTCTATTCCAATAATTCTCCTTAGATCTTATTATTATTATTACTGGCAACAGTAATTTTCCTTTGATGATGATTATGGAGATTATTATCATTATTATTATTAAGGGCTCATCATTGTACATCTGTTGGTTTATTTACTTTAATAACTGTGTACAGTGCCTCTCACTAGTTGGCTGGGACAAAGACAGTGTGAGGGGTTGGGTAGAATAGAATGTTGGAGAGAGAGAAACATCGTTAATTAACTCTTGTTCACTCAACCAAAACTACATTATTTATTGCAAAAATAATGGTTTAATTACAAATTCGTAATAATAATAATAATCTCTACAATTATTATGAAAGGAAAATTATTGTTGCCAATAATAATAATAATAATAATAATAATAATAAGATCTAAGGAGAAGTTTTGGAATAGACATCATGAGAGTAATGCAGAGGTATAGTAAAACCCAGCAGAGAATTGGATATTCATTACACATCATCTATAATCCCTTCACATCTGATAGGGCATTACACTTTCCATCTCTTTCTCTTTACAGCCTGATAAAGGCTGCTTTATTGTATCATTTTTTGGCCTGTCCTGGTGTCATAATCATCTTTAAAAAAAAAAAAAAAATCCTACTTCGCGGAAATTAGCTTATTGTGGCCGGTCCCGGAACCGAACCCTCCCGATAAACGAGGGATTACTGTATACAGTGATCCCCCGCTGGATCGCGTTTCTTGGTTCGCGTTTTCAGTGTACCACAGGTTTTTTTTTTTTTTGGCAAATTATTTTTTATTTTATTTTATGGGTATATGCAAAAATATTAAAATATTAAAAAAATTAAAATTCTCAGTATTTTCATTTTTTATTGAAAAAAATATATTTCATTATCTAATTGATAAAAAAAAATTATTTCCCAGCCTACGAATAATAACACAGTAAAAAATAGTAAAAAACATAAATTTAGATATACGTACGTACAGTATAACTCACAGTATTGCATCATGCGAAATAGTGTCCGATAGCGTACAATGTATTGGGGTCGCAGCTACATGAGCTAGCATATATATTTATATTTCCAGTAGTTTCATGATTTTATTGATAAAAAAAACGTATTTCTTAGCTTAAGAATATTAAAACAGTAAAAAATAGTAAAAAGCATAAATACTAACAGTATTGCAACATGTAAAATACAATACTATTATCAGCGTTTCGGACAAAGGCTCGTTCAGTCTAACTCACGTGTGCGCCGTTCACGTTGTGCTTATTAAACGTTTTGCTTGTGTTCGATAGCATACAATGTATTGGGGTCGCAGCTACGTGAGCTAGCATATATATTTATATTTCCAGTAGTTTCATGATTTTATTGATAGAAAAACGTATTTCTTAGCCTAAGAATAATAAAACAGTAAAAAATAGTAAAAAACATAAATACTAACAGTATTGCAATATGTAAATACGATACCGCTATCAGCGTTTTGGTCAAAGGCTTCCACCATTTTCCATTGTCTCGCCTCACTCGTGTGCGCCGTTCACATTGTGCTTATTAATACGTTTTGCTTGTGATTTTTTTAATCGCATATTTTAACCTTTGCAATGCCTCCCAAGCATCCTTCATCTTCTAAGGCTTCTTGTAGTGAGCCTTAGTGGCAAAGGAATATGTTAACCATAACAGATAAGGTAAGTTTACCTATCACGTACATATAAATTTACGTTGCATGCTGTTATTTGCAAAGTAAAGGGTGGTGGTTTTTTTAACAGTGCAGGGAGGGTTTATATAGTAAACGTAAAAATAATTGTAAAATACCTATGTACATGAGTATATCATATAAATTTACGCTTGCATGCTGTTATTTATGAAGTAAAGGGTGGTTTGTTAACAGTTCAGGGGGGGTTTATACGGTGTAAGCGTAAAAATAAATTAAAATATCTATGTACATATAGGCTGATCCTACTGTGCGATTTTCCTGTTTCGCGCCGGATCCCGGAACCGAACCCCCGCGATAATGGGGGGATCACTGTATATATATTTTATGTACAGTGAACCCTCGCTATATCACGGTTCACCTTTCGCGAATTCAGTGCATTACTGTTTTTTTGGTGATCTTTTGTTTTTTCTGGGTATATGCGAGAATATTAAAATATTTAAATTTTCAGTATATTCATTATTTTATTTTTAAAAAAATATTTCCCATTATTTTATTGATAAAAAAAAGTATTTCCCTGCCTAAGAATAATAAAACAGTAAAAAATAGTAAAAAACATAAATTAAAACGTGTAACTCTGCACCATAGAAAGTACGATACCGGTATCGGCGTTTTGGAAAACGCAAAGGGTCGCACCTACGTGAGCTAGCATATATTCAGATTTCCAGTATTTTCATAATTTTATTGATAAAAAAATTTATTTCCTAGCCTAAGAATAATAAAACAGTAAAAATAGTAAAAAACATAAATTTAAACTGTAACTCACAATATTGCACCATGTAAAATATGATACCAGTATCAGCGTTTCAGAAAACGAAAAGGGTCGCACCTATATGAGCTAGTACATATTAAAATTTCCAGGATTTTCATTATTTTATTGATAAAAAAAGTATTTCCTAGCCTAAGAATAATAAAACAGTAAAATACATAAATTTAAACATGTAACTCACAGTATTGCTCCATGTAAAATACGATACCGGTATCGGCGTATTCGGAAAACAAAAAGGGTTGCACCTACTGGAGCTAGTACATATTAAGATCTCCAGTATTTTCATTATTTTATTGATAAAAAATGTATTTCCTAACCTACGAATAATAAAACAGTAAAAAATAGTAAAAATCGAAAAATATAAACATGTAACTCACAGTATTGCACAACCAACACAGGAACAACAAAATGTGCAGCAAAACTCACACCGCCAGTTTCTTAATAATTCACCAGACTTTTCATTTTACCTGTATCCTGTAACAAGGGAGGAAGTCACTAAACATATAAAAACCTTAAAACCAAATACAGCGTCAGGATATGATGAAATTCCATCAAAACTACTCCAGGTCACTACCCATTACATTGGTACCCCACTTACCCACGTATTCAATCTATGTTTACAGCATGAATGTTTTCCAGACAAACTAAAAAGTGCTAAAGTAATACCTATATTTAAGTCAGGCAATGAAGGTGATGAAAATAACTATAGACCTATATCAATCTTTCCGTCCTTAAGTAAAGTGTTTGAAAAAGCTATTGTTCACTGACTTAAAGAATTCCTTGAAAAGTTCAACCTATTATCTGAAAATCAATACTGATTCTGTAATAATAAGACCACTGAAAAAGCAATAATGAACTTTATAAGTGATGTTCATGAAAATTTGGAAAATAAAAACTTTGTTGCAGGGGTTTTCCTAGACTTGTCCAAAGCATTTGACTCATTACACCATGATATACTAATAGAAAAACTAAATTGTGTGGGTATTAGAGGAACACCATTACAGTTCTTTAAGAGCTACTTGAAAAATAGAATACAAGCCGTATATTGTAATGGGAAAGCATCTTTGTTACAAACTATTGAGAGGGGTGTACCACAGGGATCAATACTGGGCCCACTGTTATTTTTAGTTTATATAAATGATATTTCCAATGCCAGTAATAAATTCAAATATATTCTTTATGCAGATGACACCAACCTTCTCTTGTATGATAATAACCTTGACCACCTGCATTGTTTTAAATAGTGAACTAGAAAAAATTAACAACTTGGTCTCTGCTAATGAATTAAAGCTAAATGTTTCCAAAACTAACTATATTTATTTCAAAATAGATCTGTAGTACACAATATTGGTCACGTTAATATGAATGGGTATGAAGTTAAAAGAGTTGCTTGTAAGAAATTTTTAGGAGTAATTATTGATGAAAATTTAAGTTGGAAATATATTCAATCTGTCTGCTCAAATCTGTCCAAGATGTGTGGAATTTTGTATAAAATTTGCCATAATTAACAAATTAGGCCTTAAAAAGCATATACTATTCCCTGTGTTATCCTCATATTATATACTGTTTGTCCATCTGGGGTTGTACTTGGCCGTCAATTGTAAGGGATGTATTTGTAACTCAGAAAAAACTGATCAGAACTATTACATATAGTGGAAAATATGACTCAACTTCCTCTTTATTCAAGGAGCTAAACTTGCTTAAATTTAATTACTTGATGCAATATTTCTGTCTTATTATTATACATAGTGATGTTAATGATAACACTCATAACAGAAAATTATTTAGATTTATTCAACACAACCATGGAACCAGAGGTAACAATATAAATTTGATATGTCCACAGCCGAGAACAACCTTGTTCAAATTTTCTATTCATTGTCTTGGCCCAAAATGTTGGAATGCATTACCAGAAGATTTAAAAACAATAACTGGCATAACTTTATTTGAAAAGAAACTCAAACAGCATTTATTTACTAGGCAAAATCAAGTAGCTGTTGATTAATAATTAATACAGTATTGGTGCATCATTATGAGATTGCTATATTGGAGCTTTTGTTAACTATTGCAGCCATACTTTAAATTATGTGAAATGTATAAGCAGGCTAGTGCCTCTGAATATAAAGTACATATTATTCCTGTACATATACTTAATATTTTGCAATAAAATCTATGACTATGACTGTGACTATGTAAAATATTGTACGATAGCGTACACTGTATTGGCGTCTTGGAAAACGCAAAGGGTCGCACCTACGTGAAATAGTACATGGGATGCTATAGGCTGAAAGGTTGGGAGACGACGAATCACAGAATTCTTTTTCTGTATGTTCTGTATCATGGGGTCTGATTGGCTTTTTGATTGAAGCTTCATTTTCCCAGCAACTTCCATTGTCTTGCCTCTCCTGTTCAGTCTACTCACGTGTGCGCCGTTCGCATTGTGCGTCTTAATACGTTTTGCTTGTGATTTTGTGAAACTTTCGTTTTTCAACCTCTGCAATGCCTCCCAAGCATCCTCCATCTTCTACAGCTGCTGGTAGTAAGCCTAAGCGGCAAAGGAAGATGTTGACCATAATAGAAAAGGTAAAGCTGTTAGATATGCTGAAGGAAAGAAGAAGGTTCGCGGATGTTGGCCGCCATTTCGGCATCAACCAATCTACTGTTCGATACACCAAAAAGGACAAGGCAAATACAAGGAAAACGGCGATTATTTCTTTTAATAAAACAGTGAAGAGGGTAGTAACACCCCGCAATAAGATAATAGTGTGGATAGAATCTGCTTTGGCCCTGTGGATTGCTGATTGCAGGAAGCAGAACATCAGCTTAGACAGCAATATCATACAAACAAAGGCGAAGAAGCTGTGCGAGACATTCTCTGTAAATGAATCCGACGATGAATTGGCAACCGTGTGGGAATGCTGTGGGCTTCACGTTAAAGCCCAGGCTTATCTACAAGTCTAAGAACCTTAGGGCTTTGAAGAACAAGAACAAGACTGCTGCCAGTGTATTGCATGCATAACCCTAAGGCCTGGATCACGAAAAGCCTCACATCGAACTGGTTTCTGGAGGTCTGGAGCTAACGTGGAGACCATAAGCCTGGGGACTGGTTTCACCAATGCTTTATCCCTCAGGTCAAAATTTATCTTGCGGAGAAAGGCCTTGAATTTAAAGTCCTTCTTTTGATGGATAATGCTGGTGGCCACGCAAATGATCTCAAATATGACGGTGTTAAAGTAGAGTTCCTGCCACTGAATACGACATCGCTGATTCAGCCAATGAATCGAGGCATTATTCTTGCATTCAAAACCCTCTACATACGAAATGCCCTGACGAACCTGGTTGCCTCCATGGATGCAGACAAAGAATTCGTACTGAAGACGTACTGGCGTAACTACACGATTGCTACGTGTTGGGGGAATGGAGAGTTGTTAAGACTGTTTTACTAAGGGGACTCAAAGTACTGAACTCAGTTAAGAGCTCACAAACAGACTGGACAGATATTTGTACTTGAACACCCCACCCGTTATGCCACTACTCGGTTAAATGAAACTCAGAATTCAACTTTCTTTTAATTTTGGAAATGCAATGACGTTAAAAGAATTGAATTAAGTGTTTTAAATTAAATTTTATGAAATGCTGCCTCGAATCCTGGAGGTGGTGAGCACGATTTCGTTTCCCGGCACCACAGATGTATGCCAAGACTCTGGCCTCAACTCGACGATTACCTCTGTCACATAGACAGAGTAGAATAGAGGACACTGCAATTGCAGAAACAGAACAACACACTGTTAATAATGGGAAACTGAAAGCATGAGCACACATATAATGAGTTTCCAATATCATTCTACTGGATAAAAATATATTGGTTAGTCAAAGCTAACCAGAAATATTTATGCTACCATAATAGCATACAGAACCATTAATTCTTTGCTGGTATTAACGGAAAACAATTTATTCACAATAAATGAAGAATAAGCAAGACAAATACAGTACTGGATGTATTCCTTAAATTGTGGGCAACCACAAAAGTTGCAATGCTTATTACTGATTTGCAATTAATATGGTAAAGCACTCTATTTACGATAAAGGAAGAAGCTAGGAGATAAATACAGTATTCATTCACTTTTCGTTATCAAGAACTGTTTGCAATGAAAAAAGGGGGTGGCAAAACCACCTTTTGAAGTATTTGTAACTTATAACTCAAAACACCTTATCCCCAACATATGAAGAATTAGCAGGATAAATACAGTATGCGTTCATTAGATTGTGGTTAACAGGAAATATTTGCAAAGCCAACAGGGTAAAATTACCTTTTAATTATTTGCAGTTTAACACGTTAGTTAAATGATTAATTATTTTCAATTTATATAGCAAATAGCTTTATTCACGAGTTTTTGACGTAAAACACTTTATTTATGATGATAGAAATGGGTGAAATGAAATTAGAATTTGTTAGAAGGGATAGATTTTTACGGGCTCATAACCAGTCTTCAGAGGATGAGATTTTTGTTTATCACATTCAATGAAAAGAAACTTCTTAGCAATGTATATCAGCTGTAATTGCCAGGTTAAGGAATTAACTTTGGCAAGTGAGATTCCAGTTAGGTAATCTACAAAAATTTGTTTGTATTGGAATGGAATCTGAGAAAAAAAATTCGTAGGATTTAGCCAGTAACGAATGTAACTAATTTTCGAAAAACCAGTTTGCTTGACCCACGAGCTTTACCATACACTATCCCTCACCTTGTTTGTGCCAGATGAATTCTTGTGAAGATGCCACGTAAATAAGGTTTGAAATAAATTGACTGCTGAAGCGAGATGCTGCCTCTGGGATGTTTGGCCACCAAATGAGGACGCTTTAATGTCCCTCCTGGTGAAGTCATCTGTAGGATATATTTCTAGAGCAGTAACTGGCTTTCATATCATTTAAGGGCTACTTTAGTGGTGGTCCCTGGCAGGCAATTATAGCAGAGATGCAAGGGAGAGACAGTATTTTAGGTGCAACAAGTGGAAGCAAATAAAATAAAACGAGAATAATAATGGAAAACTAGGTTACTGGTAAACAATCTCTAGAACGTTCTTTGCGTCGTAAGAGACGGAATTTAAGTACTCAAATAATAAAGAAGCTACTGAAATATATCTAGACAGGCTAATGACATAACAGCAAGGTCAAATTTATAACAAAATTATCAGCAAGAACAATTTTTATAATAATTTATTAGCAAGAGCTATTTTATCATAAGAAAATTGTAAAGAAAACGTATCTGATAGGTTCACTGAAAAGATGGAATGGTAGGAGCAGCCTTTATATCGGGACTATGCTTTACACGTACAAGAATAGTAAATAAGATATATTTAAAATTAGCTATAAGCGAAGATATTAATTGCAAATAATCATAATCTGCAAAAGTCAAGAAGTGGGAATTATTTTTTTAGTTAGAAAAATGACAGTTAAGTTACTAAATTAACTAATAAGGCATCTAACAGCCTCTGGTGACTTTGAGCGAAACACTCTGTCACAAAGACCCTTTCTAGAGAATATTGATTTAGCAAAATTCTACTACAGAAGGCAAAAAAAGAACAGAGGAAGTTATGGTGACTTCATTGTTATTATGAGGGATGAGATATCTTTCTCATGGAATAGAACAAATGAACAATAAGAATGGGATCCACCACTGGAACATATCATACTCTTGGGAAAAGTGAACAAGCCTTATAACAAAACATTAAATGACATGCAAAACATAAAAGAAATGTGATTAAATTCAAATTTCAAGAAAATTAAATCACAATTAGATATCAGTGAATATCAATATTCAAGTTTAAGAATGCATCACATGCAATAAAACAATAAAATAATATACAAAAAAATACAGTATACGCAAATGGAAAACTTGAATCACGTCGTCATTAACATTGGCGACTGGATTTAAAGCAGTTTCAGCTATTCAACACTAAACTAAAATGTTTCCGCCATGTTCTGGCTTTCAGAGTCCCACAAAGGGAAATATAAAACTACGATCTAAGAAATATTCTTCATCTATTTCGTCTTCCATTAGAAATAACGTTTGTACGCTAAAATAAACAAGTACAGTGCAGTATTAAAGACATAAAAGATAAACATAAAAAATTAACAACACATCAGAGAAGTTATCTTTACTGACTAGTCAAATCGAGGCTAACAGCACCAGCTTCCTCATTTGAGGGTAACGACCGTCGACTTAGTAGATCAGCAAGGTCATTGTCCTTGCCATGAACATGTTGGGCAGTGTATTTGAAAAGATTTAGGTAAAGTGCCCACCTTTTCAGGCGAGGATTTAGCTTGTCTGCAGTCTGTAAATATAGGAGAGGTCGGTGGTCAGTTCTCAGTGTAAAATGTTGGCCATACAGATGGACTTCAAATTTCTTTATGGCCCAATATGCAGCTAGAGCTTCCTTCTCCACGGTGGAGTAATTTCGCTCTGCAGGGCGAAGCCTGCGGCTTGCATATCGCACTGGAGCTACTTCTGCTGAGTTGTCTGATCGGGCTTGCAAGAGCACGGCACCCAGGCCTTCGTCTGAGGCGTCGGTCTGCAAGATAAATGGAAAATCAGGGTTTACCAGTTGTAATACTGGCTCACCCGCCAATGCTTCTCGGAGCTTGAAAAATGCTCTCTCCGCTTCATCTGTCCATTGGACAGGGGAGGTTTTACCTTGCTTTGAGGAGATCATTTGCTGCAACGGGGCAGCGATAGTATTAAAGTGTGGAATGAGCCGTTGGTAGTAGCCGACGCTACCCAGGAATGATCTCAGTTGAGTGACAGTAGCAGGTTTCTCCATATCCTTAATAGCTTGTACCCTGTCATGTAAAGGGGACATAACTCCTTCTCCAACCAGGTGGCCAAGATACTGCAATTGTGTGAAACCAATCACACATTTGGAAGGCTTTAAATAAAGTCCATGCTGGTTCAGACGAGTGAGAACTCTGCGGAGAGTCTCGAGGTGCGATGACCAATCCTGAGAATGCACCAGGATGTCGTTTATAAAGCATGAAACATTGTCGAGATCCTGTAGTACTATCCTCATGAGTCTGCTGAAGCAGCCAGGGGCATTTACCATACCAAAAGGCATGACCCTGAACTGGTATAGACCATATCTTGTGGAAAAGGCTGTTAGAGGCTTGGTAGTCTCGCTCAGCGGGACTTGCCAAAATCCACTGGCCAGATCCAACTTGGACAGGTAACGGGCTTGGGAGAGCAATGAGAAAATATGCTCGGCGTCAGCAATGGGCTCTCCATCAAAGATGGTACGGGAGTTAAGCTTACGACAGTCAAGGCAGAACCTGTGACTGCCATCTCGCTTACGCACTGCCAGTAACGGCGAACACCAAGGCGAAATGCTCTTTTCAACTATTCTGAGGCAGACCCAAGTGTCAAGATCTTCCTTCAGCCGTACGGACAGCTGGTGGGGAAGATCATAGGAATGCCGAAATGGCTCTGGGTCAGTCAATCTGACATGATGCTCAAGGGTAGCGGTAATGCCTGGGAGGTCGTTGAAGACGTTCTCATAGTCCTCTAATAGCTTGTTCAGCTGTTCCCGTTGACTCGGTTGCAGTCTGGAGTTAATAATGCAATTACTCACACTTTCCTTTCGGTGTGTGGGAATGGTAGGATCCTTACCATCATCAAAAGCTAAGCTTATGTCTTCAATTGTGAGGGCGGTGGCTGAGGCCAGAGGGGCTTCTTTCGATAAACTCCACTCCCGTAAGTCTGTCTCCACTGCAAGGGTGGAGTATTCCAATATAGGAGGTAAGGGGTGGCTCTAATGGAGCACCTGTGTTGCTGCAGCCTCGTAGGTTCTGTTGATGCTGAGGGCATCTATAGGGGTTGCTGAGAGTGCCAGCACAGGATCCCTGTGAGCCTCCAGGTCCTCACAATAAAGCTTCAGCTGGTTAATGTGGTATTTCCGGTTATTGTCATCAACATTTAGCACATAATTGTCAGGGGTCACCCGGTGTACCACAGTGTACGGTCCTTTCCAGCGTAGCATTAGCTTGTGGGCATGTGTTGGAAAAAGTAACAGAGCTCGATCTCTGGGTGTCAGGGCACGACGCCGGGCACGCTTGTCAAAGAGGAGCTTGGCAGTCTGCTGGTGACCCTTAATGGCTAATTGTGTAGTTTTCCAAGCCTTTTTGAGGTGAGACGAAAACTTCAAAATATACTCAAGGATGTCCCTATCGTCATCTTCGATGGTAAGTGAATCCCAACATTCTGCCAAGAATTCCACTGGGCCTCTGATCTTATGACCATAAATCAACTCGAAAGGCGAGTATCCAGTAGTGTCGTGGGGGGTGTCTCTGAAGGAGAAAAGTGCAGCAGGGACATACTTGTCCCACTGCCTAGGTATATCTATCACTAGCTTGCGCAAACATCGCTTCAATATCCCGTTATAGCGTTTGCATGCTCCATTTGATTGGGCACGATAGACACTCGTACGAATGTGCTTCATTTCTAAAAGGTTACAGAAAGCCTCAAAGTGCCTACTTGTAAACTGACTTCCATTGTCAGAAGTGACCTGCTCAGGAAAGCCAACCCTGGAGCAGATTTCAAATAGGGCATGAGCGACTGCTTCAGTCGTGATAGAAGACAGTGGCACTGCATCTGGGTACCTTGTTGCCAGGTCGACGTATACCAGGAGGAACTGTTTCCCCGTGGACGAAAATGGATTAATAGGACCTAATATGTCAATAGCGACCTTGGAAAATGGCTCCATTGAGAGCTTAGTTATCCTAATGGGAACTTTCGATACCGGTGCCGTAGAGGTGGATTGACAGACAGGACAGGAGCCCACATTTCTCTCTACCTCGGCATACATGTTTGGCCATGCAAAAGCCTTCTGAAGGACATGCCGAGTATTTGCTTTGCCTCTGTGTCCACTCAGAGGTAAATGGTGTGCCACATACATAGCCTGGCGGCGCATCGAAGCAGGCACCACCAGCTGTTTAAAGGTGTGGCCATCTTTAGTCACATGCCTACGAAGTACTCCATCTTCAAGGGCATAAGTAATCTGGCCTCCTCCTCTCACCGTGAAGGTCCTTCCCTCGGTGGCCTGCTGCATCCAGCGTTTGAGGCTGGGGCAGTCTTGCTGCAATTTGGCAAAGTCTGGACGGGACTTCAATGGCTCTAGAGGTGCATCATCTGGTAAGGGAGGGGGAAACTCTCCGCGTTCCACATTACATGTACTAACTGCGGCAGACTCAACGGAGTCAGTCGGAGAATCGTCCAAATTCTTGGCATCGAGGCCAGGAGTTGCTACTGAAATGGCTTCATGTGACTTCCCCCGAGGGAAGTTATAATGAGAAATGTCCTTATGGTAGAGGTTGGCCTGGAAAATAGGAACTAGGTTCAGTGCATGACCCTGCAAGACAGAGTACATAAGCCCAATCATTGCCACCCGCTGGGGCTTTTCCCTTGTAGTATTTGCAATCCAGGTTAATGACACAGCAGCGTCGTATTTGGGGTGTTCCTTCAGCAACCCTCACACGAACGACTTTGCCGGTAAAATCTTCATCCCTGACGAATCTCTCGTCAACAAGTATGCCATTGGCCCCTGTGTCGAGGGCTATCTCAGCTTCCACACCATTTATGGTTTCTAGGAATTTTGGGATCACTTCCAGATCATCATGTTCGATGAATTCCACATTGGCAAGTTTGTGTGGTGGTTCCTCGGCGTTATCCTCGGTGGCCCTTTCTGGCCTTGTTTCCACAGCATGGGCTGAGTGAGTGGCCAGATGGCTATGTGGGCCACCGCTGTGAGAGGGAGTGTGGTGGCTCTTAGAGTTTGGCTGCAAACCCTGGGAAGGTGAAGCAGAGTGATGGCCTTTGCCTCTGAACTGCTGAGGCTTAGGTCTTACTGGGTCATCCATCTTGAGTGTGGGTGCATGGCCGTAATAAGGCTTAGTAGTGTGAGGAGGATGAGCTGGACGACTGAAGTTCTGCGAGGGGCTCTTATGCTTCCCGTTCCTGTAATCTCTATTTCCGGATAAAGGACTACTGTCTGGGATTCCCGCTCGAAGCCGAGCAAGCGCAAGCTCATGTTCGCGTTGTGCTTGTGCCTCGTCACTTGCTCTCTTCTCCAGCTTATCTTGGCGTTCAACCATCTTCTCATGAGCCCATTCGAAGAGCTTCTGTCTCGGGGGAAAAACCGCATCTCTCACCCATAGCAATCATTATGTCCAGGTAACGCTCCTCATCGAATGTTTCGATGGTTTCCATGTTTGTTTTCTGTGACTGCCTGGTTTCCTAAACAGTCAATAACGAAGTGCCAAAAACAACCACAAAAAACAAATCTCTACAATAGTAGAATAAAATGAAAGAACCACACAACACCAAGGAGAAAAAAAAATTCAACACCACAGTTCGAACTTAAATGTAAAAGTGATCTCAAAACCTCACCATAAAAGTGACTCAAAATACAATCAAGTGCAACAGCAGCAAAATGTTGCAAAACAGCGCATGAAACACTGGTAATACAGGATGGCAGTTGTGCCTGCTTAACAGCAATATGCGGCAGTACCTGCGGTTATGGTGCAAATGAAAGGAATGAGCAACACAAGTGCAACAGCAGCAAAATGTTGCAAAACAGTGCATGATACACTGGTAATACAGAATGGCAGTCGTGCCTGCTTAACAGCAATATGCGGCAGTACCTGCAGTTATGGTGCAAATGAAAGCAATGAGCAACACAATCAAGTGCAACAGCAGCAAAATGTTGCAAAACAGTGCATGAAACACTGGTAATACAGGATGGCAGTCGTGCCTGCTTAACAGCAATATGTGGCAGTACCTGCGGTTATGGTGCATATGAAAGGAATGAGTAAGAAGTGCAACAGCAGCAAAATGTTGCAAACCAGTGCATGAAACACTGGTAGTACGGGATGGCAGTCGTGCCTGCTTAACAGCAATACGTGGCAGTACATGCGGTTATGGTGCAACTGAAAGGAATAAGCAACAACGAATTTTACCGACTAGCACCCAGTGCCAGAGAATACAAACAAGTACAGTATAGCGGTCGTGCCTGCGTATGAGCGCGTATATGGCAGTACCCACAAATAAAATGTCGCAAGTAAAATTCTGGAGTGTTGCCAAAAAGGGCACAGATCCCATGCAAAATACACCAAAGATAAGCTAATGGCTTACTAGGCAGCAGATTACACATGTCTACTAGTAATGAGAAAATTTATTTTCAAGTGACAACTCAGACACCTGAAAGGCTTAGCCTAGGCTCGATAAATGACACCAAAGTTTTTCTTCCCAATCTATGAGCAGTCAATCTTGAATATAAAACACAATTATAAGCAAAATACTTAATATGCTTACTCCCAATTCCTAAATCCCAAGGAAATATAAACAATTCTTAACAAGTATCACCCTTTAACGGATATTTAAAACACGAATGCTTTAAAACTCAATCTTATCACGCAAATAAATGAAATTTTAAATAACGTGTCTTCTCGTCATGCAAAATGTTATAATCTCATGTAGATTTCCTGAAATTTTGTTTACCACATGGGAAACAAGAAAATATTAATTACCATAATTAATCGTAAAAATAAAAAAAAATTTCTGATCCGCAACGTCTCTAGCGATAAAATTTTTGTGTGCAGCCTATAATTCATTCATTTCAATGATCAAGCCAATGGTAATCGGGTTTCTTGTGCAATGTTAAAAAGCAATATAAAAATAAATTTATCAAAATCAGTCTGTGTTCGGGTCCCTGTTCGGGCGCCAATATTGTTGGGGGAATGGAGAGTTGTTAAGATTCTGTTTTACTAAGGGGACTCAAAGTACTGGACTCGGTTAAGAGCTCACAAACAGACAGGACAGATATTTGTACTTGAACACTCCACCCTTTATACCACTACTCGGTTAAATGAAACTTAGAATGCAACTTTCTTTTAATTTTGGAAATGCAATGACATTAAAAGAATTGAATTAAATTTTTTAAATTAAATTTTATGAAATGCTGCCTCAAATCCTGGAGGTGGTGAGCACGATTTCGTTTCCCAGCACCACAGATGCATGCCAAGACTTTGACCTCAACTCGACGATTACCTCTGTCACACAGGCAGAGTAGAATAGAGGACACTGCAATTGCAGAAACAGAAACAACACACTGTTAATAATGGGAAACTGAAAGCATGAGCACACATATAATGAGTTTCCAATATTATTCTACTGGATAAAAATATATGGTTAGTCAAAGCTAACCAGAAATATTTATGCTACCATAATAGCATACAGAACTATTAATTCTTTGCTGGTATTAACGGAAAACAATTTATTCACAATAAATGAAGAATAAGCAAGACAAATACAGTACTGTATGTATTCCTTAAATTGTGGGCAACCACAAAAGTTGCAATGCTTATTACTGATTTGCAATTAATATGGTAAAACACTCTATTTACGATAAAGGAAGAATCTACGAGATAAATACAGTATTCATTCACTTTTCGTTATCAAGAACTGTTTGCAATGAAAAAAGGGGGTGGCAAAACCACCTTTTGAAGTATTTGCAACTTATAACTCAAAACACTTTATCCCCAACATACGAAGAATTAGCAGGATAAATACAGTATGCGTTCATTAGATTGTGGTTAACAGGAAATATTTGCAAAGCCAACAGGGTAAAATTACCTTTTAATTATTTGCAGTTTAACACGTTGGTTAAATGATTAATTATTTCCATTTATATAGCAAATAGCTTTATGCACAAGTTTTTGACGTAAAACACTTTATTTACGATGATAGAAATGGGTGAAATGAAATAAGAATTTGTTAGGAGAAGGGATAGATTTTACGGGCTCATAACCAGTCTTCAGAGGATGAGATTTTCGTTTATCACATTCAATGAAAAGAAACTTCTTAGCAATGTATAACAGCTGTAATTTTCAGGTTAAGGAATTAACTTTGGCAAGTGAGATTCCAGTTAGGTAATCTACAAAAATTTGTTTGTATGGGAATGGAATCTAAGAAAAAAAATTTGTAGGATTTAGCCAGTAACGAATGTAACTAATTCTCGAAAAACCAATTTGCTTGACTCACGAGCTTTACCATACACTATCCCTCACCTTGTTTGTGCCAGATGAATTCCTGTGAAGATGCCACGTAAATAAGGTTTGAAATAACTTGACTGCTGAGGCGAGATGCTGCCTCTGGGATGTTTGGCCGCCAAATGAGGACACTTCAATGTCCCTCCTGGTGACGTCATCTGTAGGATATATTTCTAGAGCAGTAACTGGCTTTCATATCATTTAAGGGCTACTTTAGTGGTGGTCCCTGGCAGGCAATTATAGCAGAGATGCAAGGGAGAGATAGTATTTTAGGTGCAACAGGTGGAAGCAAAAAAAATAAAACGAGAATAATAATGGAAAACTAGGTTACTGGTAAACAATCTCTAGAACGTTCTTTGCGTTGTAGGAGACGGAATTTAAGTACTCAATAAAGAAGCTACTGAGATATATTTAGACAGGCTAATGACATAACAGCAAGGTCTAATTTATAACAAAATTGTCAGCAAGAACAATTTTTATAATAATTTATTAGCAAGAGCTATTTTATCATAAGAAAATTGTAAAGAAAACGTATCTGATAGGTTCACTGAAAAGATGGAATGGTAGGAGCAGCCTTTATATCGGGACTATGCTTCTACACGTACAAGAATAGTAAATAAGATATATTTAAAATTAGCTATAAGCTAAGATATAAATTGCAAATAATCATAATCTGCAAAAGTCAAGAAGTGGGAATTTATTTTTTTAGTTAGAAAAATGACAGTTAAGTTACTAAATTAACTAATAAGGCATCTAACAGCCTCTGGTGACTTTGAGCGAAACACTCTGTCACACTACGTACCTTCAAAATATTCAGAATGCAATGAGAGAGATGAAGCCTGCCACAATCAGTGCCAGCTGGAAGAAATTGTGGCCCGAAATCATCTACAACTACAAGGGATTCACTCCTGACAAAGTCCATAACTCGGCAGTTACAAAAGCTGTAAAGTTGGCTGCATTTTTTGGAGGAGAAGGCTTTAAAGATATGAATGAACTGATCGACTGCCACTCAAGCCTTTGACTGATGAAGACTTGGAAGAAATGACAAAATCAGCGAGCGAAGAAGAGGAAGAAGACCAACCAGAGGAAACGCACGAAGAAGTCAAAGAACCTGGCCTTAGACTCGAACGTCTGGCAGCCATGTATGAACATGTGAAAGCACTCCAACAACTGTCGCAAGAGCATGATGATAATATGGTTCGTTCGGTGACCTTCTGCAATATCATCGACGATGCCATGACTCCTTACAAGACCATCTTCGCACAAAAGAAGAAACAGCGACAGCAACTCCCCATTACCATGTTCCTCTCTCGCAAAAAACAGCCGTAAAGCTGTCATTGGCTGTGGAATAATTTCATCTGGAGTATGTACATGTCATCATCACCTCATTCATGGTATGTTTACCTATCATGTTCATATAAATTTACACTTGCATGCTGTTATTAGTAAAGTAAAGGGTGGTTTGTTGACAGTGCAGGGACGGTTTATACAATAAAGGTAAAAATAAATGTAAATTACCTATGTGTATGAGTACGTACACGTCATCATCACCTCTTTCACGGTAAGTTTACCTATCACATTCACATAAATTTACACTTGCACACTGTTTTTAATAAAGTAAAGGGTGGTTTATTAATAGTGTAGGAGGGTTTATACAATAAAGGTAAAAATAAATGTAAAATACTTATGTATATATTATGCTCCTACTTCGCGGATTTTCACCTATTGGGGCCGATCCCAGAACCAAACCCTCACAATAAACAAGGGAGCACTGTATATACAGTGTTCCCTCGCTATACCGCGGTTCACCTATTATGACGTCAGTGTATCGCGGATTTTTTGGGGGAAAGTTTTTTTTTTACACACACCAGGACGGGCAAACAAATAATAAAATAAAACTGTCTTTATCAAGCCTGGGCATGAAGAATACATAAAGTAAAGAGAAACAGAGATGGAGAGTGTAATGACCTGTCAGATGTGAAGGGATTATAAATGATGTGTAATGATTATCCAATTCTCTGCTGGGTTTTAATAAAATTCTGCTTTACTTTCATGATGTCTATTCCAAAAATTCTCTTTAGACCTTATTATTATTATTATTGTTGTTGTTGTTATTATTATTATTATTATTATTATTATTATTATTGGCTACAATAATTTTCCTTTGATGATGATTGTGGAGATGATGATGATGATTATTATTATTATTATTATTATTATTATTATTATTATTATTATTATCGTAGTGCTAATCACTACGTTACAGTTTTTGCCAGATATGTGTAAGGTTAGAACGGACAAGTGGTTGTTCAATTTAATACTATTTTTATTCAAAGGTACAAACTAAACATTATATGTATTCTTAGAGCCTTTCCTATATTTTTCTTAACTGTCATTATTTTACCTAAAACATACAGTTTCATGTAATTTCCTATATAGTTTACAGGAATGTAAAAATTACTATACTTTTTATTTCTTACTAAAATTCTTCAGTAAGAGATCCTATTTTGAGGATTTAAAACATGCAGAACATTTGTTTTCTGGAGAGAGACTAACAAAAGAAAAATATGCTCCTTACAATACACATTCTAATCAAAGAAAAAAAACTTAAACTTAAGTACTGTATTATAATTACATACATACATATACCTTGGCTGTTTCCCCCTTTAATTGGGGGGTAGCCGACATCAAGAAAGGAAAACAAATAGGGGGATTACTTTGCTCTATGGGCAATGACGAGGGAGCTAGCGACCGTTCAGATGGCACTGCTGGAGTTCCACAGCCCATCCTCCCGGCTCTTCCACAACCTGTGTCGCTTCACAACTGCCAGCTCCTCCTACTGCCCCTACCACAGGGCTATCTCTGTAAGATGCAGCCCCGTGGTAACAGCAGATGCCCATCAGAGCCGCGTCACAATCGCTCGCCACTCATTCCTATTCCTAGCACGCTCGCTTGCTTCCCTCACATCCATCCTCCTATCATTCAGGGCTCTCCTTACTCCATCCATCCATCCAAACCTAGGTCTTCCTCTAGCATTTCTCCCATCAACTCTCGCATTCATCACCTTTTTCAGCAGCCTTTCATCATCCATCCTTTCCACATGGCCAAACCATCTCAGAACATTCATATCTACTCTGGCTGCAATTTCTCTCCTCACACCCATTCTTGCTCTCACCACTTCATTCCTAACCCTATCCAATCGAGATACACCAATCATACTCCTCAGGCATTTCATCTCAAACACATTTAGTTTCCGTCTCTCACTTACTTTCATACCCCATAACTCTGATCCATACATCACAGTTGGCACAACTACTTTCTCATACAAAACTTTCTTAACATTCATTTCCAACCCTCTATTCTTCATCACTTCTTTCAATGCACCCAACACTTTACATCCTTCATTCACTCTGTGACACACATCTGCTTCCACTCCACCATTTGCAGCTATAACCGAACCTAAATACTTAAACTGATTAACCTCCTCAAGTGTCTCTCCATTCAACATAACATTCAATCCAGCGCCATCCTCATTTCTTGTACACCTCATAACCTTACTCTTTCCCACATTCACTCGCAGCTTCCTTCTCTCACACACCATTCCAAACTCTGACACTAACTGACACAGCTTTTCCTCTGAATCTGCCACCACCACAGTATCATCTGCAAACAGCAACTGATTCAGCTCCCACTCGTTATCATCCCCATCTACCATTCTCAAACCTCAACCACGCACTCGCTCATTCACCTCTCTTACAACTCCATCAATATACAAATTGAACAGCCATGGTGACATCACACATCCCTGTCTCAGTCCCACACTCACTGGAAACCACTCACTCACTTCATTCCCTACCCTAACACAAGCTCTACTACCCTCATACAAACTCTTCACTGCATGCAACAATTTACCAATGATTCCATATAATCTCAAAACATTCCACATAGCCTCTCTATCAACTCTATCATATGCTTTCTCCAGATCCAAAAATGCAAAATATACATCCTTACCCTTTGCTAAATATTTCTCACATAACTGCCTAACTGTAAAAATCTGATCTATACAACCTCTACCTCTCCTAAAACCGCTCTGCACTTCTGCGATCACATATTCTGTCTTATCCCTAATCCTATTAACCAGTATCTTACCATACACTTTTCCTACCACACTCAACAAACTTATACCCCTAAAATTACTGTATTCATACATATCTCCCTTACCTTTGTATAGGGGCACTATACAGGCAATCACCCAATCCACTGGCACCAATGACAACATAAAGCATATATTAAACACTCTCACTAACCATTCCAATGCAGTCACACCCCCTTCTTTCAACATCTCCGCTCTCACACCATCCATTCCAGGTGCTTTACCTGCTTTCGCTTCATACAATGCCCTTTTCACCTCCTCTCTTGTAATCTCTCTCTCATTTTCATCTCCCATTACTGGCCCTTGAAACCCTCCCACTGCCACTATAGCTGCTTCTCTATCTTCCTCAACATTCAGCAAACACTCAAAATATTCTGCCCATCTTTTCCTTGCATCTTTCCCTCTTAACATCTGTCCATTCACATCTTTCACTGTCTCTTCCATCCTCGATCCACCCTTCCTTGCTCTCTTCACTTCTTTCCAAAACTTCTTTTTATTCTCCTCATATGACTTACGCCAACCTCTTCTCTTCCTCTACCTTCCGCTTGGTTTCCACATTTTTCTCCCTATATCTTTCATACTTCTCCCTACTTTTACACTGCAGCCATTCCTCAAAAGCCCTCTTTTTCTCTTCCACCTTCATTTTCACCCCTTCATTCCACCACTCGCTGCCCCTCCTCATGCCACCTCCAGCAAACCTCTTTCCACACACATCACTTGCATGTCCCACAAAACATTCTTTCATCAACCCCCATTCCTCCTAACTCCCCAACTTCTCTTTCTTTCACCCTGTCATATGCCACTCTCAACCTGTCCTGATATTCCTGTCTCTTCTCTGGCTTTTTCAACTCTTCCACCTTCACTATTTCCCTTCTACATCCCCCCACACTATTTCCCCACTCTTTTGCTTCAACCAAAATATGATCAGACATCCCAGCAGCCACACCCCTGAATGCATGTACATCTTTCACTCTACCAATCATGCTCTTTGCTACCAACACATAATCCATCATTGCTCTTTCTTTCACTCTTCCATTTGCCACTCTCATCCATGTATACTTATTTATTAACTTCTTCTTAAATAAACTATTACCTATCACCAACTCTTGCTCCACACACATATCTAACAGTCTCTCGCCACTCTCATTCCCACCTGGTACCCCATACTTTCCTACAACACCTTCTATCTCTCCATCACCCACTCTGGCATTCAAGTCATCCAACACAACTACATAGTTCCTTCTACTCAGACCATCCACACATCTAGCTAACTCATTCCAGAATTCATCCTGCTCTTCCTCACTTCTCTCACATCCTGGCCCATACGCACTAACAAAAGCCCAACATTCCCTTCCTATCCTAGCCCTCACCCACATCAGCCTAGATGACACTTCTTTCCATTCCACTACCTGATTTACCATCCATTCACTCAGCAATAATGCCACACCTTCTCTCGCTCTCCCCCTTTCAACCCCAGACACCCTACCCATCACATCACCAAATGCCACTTCTCCTTTTCCTTTCATCTTCGTCTCACACAATGCCAATACATCCATCCTCCTCTTACCAAACATATATCCAATCTCACATCTCTTGCTCTCTATCGTACTACAACCACACACATTTAGACACCCCAAAACTAGAGTTTGGGGAGAAGTTATTCTCCCCTCTACTCCCCATCTTCTTTGACGTCTCGCAGAAGGTTGATACAAGGGGGGGATTCCTAGTCCCCCCGCCCCGTCCACTTTTAGTCGCCTTTTACGACACGCAGGGAATACGGTGAGGCTATTCTTTGATATTGGGCCCGCCCCACATATTAACAACATTATTTAAGAGCAAAAACAAATTAAGATCATTACTTTCCTTCTAAAAATATAAAGTGTAGCTGGAGATAATTTTGGCAAATATTTAATCGTGACTTAAAACAATGATAACAGTTGTCTTGAATATATTTCAAGACAGTTTATTTCTACGTACATTATGTAAGTGTTGTTTTGCATATAGTTTCGTTTATTGTAACGTAAGTGCATGAATGTATACTTTTTGACTTAGTATGTGTACTTATTAATTTCAATCATGTATACACATATATTCGTATCTATAATGTGTAGTTTATTATAGAGGCTGGCTGTAGAAGACTTGGAGAAAGGAATGTTAGTCGCTAATGGACTTTAGCCATTAACCCTTCACCTCCTTGATAACGCTTATTGCATCGCCTCGTTGAATATAGAACCGTTGTAAACAAGTCATTACTCAGGTTAGTCCTAGTATCAAGGACCCCTAAAAGGCGAGAGTAGTTTTGTAAGACTTTATTACAAAAAGTTAGTTGCTGTCGTGAGATGCTACGAGGCACTCATTTTTACGGGGTGTTTGTTGACAGTACTTAGAAGTTTTATTCTTAGTTGTCCTCGTGAGATGCTACGAGACACTCATGTTTGTGATGTAATTATAATGCGTGAAAGCAGTCGTAATTAATATTTATGAAATACATTTGCTACCGTGATTATTGATGGTGCATATATGACCCACAAAGGGTTTGTTGTTCTCGTGGGACGTTACGAGACACTCAAGTAGAAGAACGTGATAGAGATACGTGGATCAGAAGAAGATTCGGAGTCCCGTGATTGCTGACGACATCAGAGTTTTCCGGATAGATAAGTACAGATGTAACTTATTTCTAACAATATTTATAACTACGTGTGAGGGACAGAATGAGCTCATTTAATTGAACACTCGTAGGTAGAATGTATGTTAGAAAATTTATTATTCTGTATGAGGAAATTTTAGTTTAAAGTGAGGAGAGTTTATTTAAATATTCACATATCAGCAGTTCATAAACCCCCTTATAAAATATTTGCATGTATGTCTATGCATGTAATTTTAATTATATTTTATTGGTAGAGGATTTAATTTTGAGATTGTGGTAGGCTTCTACTGAAGCCGTGTCTGGATTTCCGAATTAA